>OZ020193.1:66034419-66226214 GCA_963971165.1 Philopedon plagiatum
TAAAATAAAAGGCACGTTACCCTTTCTAAATACGGGTTCCTAAGTAGTCTTCGGAAGTTCTTACCATATGGAAAAAATTTTTATTATTGGTTTTACGAAAAAAGTGCCTGTTTATAAAAAGTTCTGCATCGTGAGAAAATAGCATTTCCATTCAAAAATTTTATCTAGTACATACAGGGTGGCTCAAAAATGTAAAAGTCCTAATACACGTGAAGCTAAAAAGACATAAAATCGTTATTTAAAGGTAAACTGCCACTGCAAATGTGCTAGAATTAACTTTTTTATGTTAGTAAATTAGGTTTGGAACATACAGGAGGTCCCAAAAATAAAATTAATTTTTTTTATCGCCTTTACAAAAAAGTATATCTTCATAAAAAGTTCTACATTGTGAAAAAAGAGCATGGTTATTCAAAAATTTTATATAGGACATACAGTTGGCAAAATAATTTAAATTTAAATTGTGACTTTCAGCTGTTTAAGCCACCCTGTATTGTCCTACATCAAGTTTATAAATAACCATGCTCTTTTCTTACAAGGTAGAACTGTTTATGAAGATATACTTCTTTTGTAAAGGTGATAACAATTTTATTTTTGGGACTCCTGTATGTTCCAAACCTAATTCACCAACATACAAAAAGTTAACTCTAGTACATTTACAGTGGCAGTTTGTCTTTAAATAACGATTTTGTGTCTTTTAGCTTCACGTGGATTGGGACTTTTACATTTTTGAGCTACCCTGTATGTCCAAGATCAAATTTTGAAATGACGATGCTATTTTCTCATAATGCAGAATTTTTTATAAAGAGGCACTTTTTTTCATAAAATCAATAATAAAAATGTTTACCATATGGTAAGAACTTCCGAAGACACGCTGTACATATATATATACATATATATATACATATATATATATATATATATATATATATATATATATATATATATATATATATATATATATATATATATATATATATCCGTTTTGCAGAAATGTTTTTTTAAACGATAATTTCCGTGAAAACGAAAAGCAAAACTCTCTATGTATTTTTAACGTTTTTACACTATAATGTAGAAACAATATTAAGCCCCCCCCCAAGATTTTGCTTAGCCCCCCCTAAAAAGTAGGGCTGGATACGGCCCTGGCTGGATTACATACCAAAATTTGCCGTATTTTCTACTACTTGTTGTCTGACACTGTTAGTAAAAAATACGGCAAATTTTGGTATGCAATCCAGAGCTTGGAGGGGCAGCTAGACCGATGAATAGCTGTTTTAACATTATTTGTTCAAATCCGTATTGTATAAGAGTATAAGGCATCTTCAGGTGGTTTAGAAAACTGATTCTCAATTTTACATAGTCTGTTCTTGCTAAAATAGTCTAGTTTATTTCGGTGTTAACTTATTTTTTGGATTTATTCATTGATAGAATAGATAAAATTACCTCTGTGAGATAGGCTTCAAAGACGTGTTCTTCGGAATTAAAATCATTTTCAGAGCCAAAACCGGTGGTTTCAAGCCCTTCAACAGTTCTGAAATGAAATATCACAAGAAACTTTAGACAACCTAATTCTTTGTATGGAAAGGCGTTGCAGAGCCCCACTGCATGATGAGATCACATTCCATATTAATTTTTGCATAACGTTTTCGGTTTGTAAGTTTTCATTCTTATTTTTAATAAACATAAATTTCTGTTTTTATTGCACTTTTTACCACTTTTTTTGCAATGTTACTTTAAGTTTTGCTGAATTAACATAAATATCGCTCATCTAATTTACAGTCTCAATGTATTGTTCCGTGCTGCCGAAATTCAGAACGCACTTTCGCTTTTCTAACCTTTATTTACTGACAGTGTCACAATGAACTCTTTACTGACAGACAACGCTCTCCTCAGACTGAATAGAAAATCAACAACGTTTTGTTATCTACGTTTATCTTTACAATTTTTTATTTTACCCTTTGTTGCAGTGCGTCGTCTGGTGGTAGTAATCAGGAAAAACAAAGGTACAAATACCATGTGTGGGATTGCCAGACAAATCAGAACCAACATTTAAAGAAGCATCAGTTGAAGCACATGGATTCTGAAGAGAAAGATTTCTTTCGATGCAATGAATGTGAATATCGAACAGTTCGAAAACGCAATTTAAGGAACCACATCTTAATGCATCACAACCCTCACAAGGTCGCTTTGTTTGGATGTGACAAATGTGAATATCAGACAGTTAGAAAATATCATTTAAAGAACCAGATCTTACAGAACCACAACCCACAAAAAGTCGGTTGGTTTGGATGTGAGAAATGTGCATATCGAACAATTAGACAAGATTATTTAAAGAACCACATCTTACAGCGCCAGAACCCACAAAAAGTAGGTTTGTTTGGATGTGACAAATGTGAATATCAAACAGTTAGGAAAGATTATTTAAAGCACCACATCTTGCAGCACCACAACCCACAAAAAGTTGGTTTGTTGAGATGTGACAAATGTGAATATTGAACAAGTAGGAAAGCTAATTTAAAGCACCATATTTTGCAACACCACAACCTACAAAAAGTCGGTTTGTTTAGATGTGACAAAAGTGAAAATCGAACAAAAGTAGAGAGAGAGAGAAAAGAACAAAAAGTCTGTTTGTTGGAATGTGACAAATGTGAATATCGAACATATTATAAGTCTAATTTCAAGAGTCACTACTTGAAACATAAAACCCCCCGAGAAGTTGAATTATTTAGATGTGACAAATGCAATTATCAAACACGCTATAGGGCATTTTTAAAAAAACACTACTTGAAACATAAAACCCCTGAAGAAGTTAAATTATTTAGATGCGACAAATGCGATTTTCACATACCTTATCAGAGTCGTTTCAACAATCACTGCCTGAAACATAAAAACCCCGACGAAGTTGAATTATTTAGATGTGACAGATGTGAATATCAAACTCGTCATAGGGGGGCTTTAAAGAGACACTACTTAAAACATAAAAACTCCCAAGAAGTCAGTTTGTTTGGATGTGACAAATGTGAATATCAAACGCGTTATAAGTCTAGTTTAAAAATACACTACTTGAAACATAAAACCCCCGAATAAGTTAAATTATTTAAATCCTCCCATTTTTTGCACAGGACGTGTGTAGTTTGTTACTTATTTACAACCACGTAGATTGGACTCTAGTAACATTCATATTCTTTGACTTTATTTTAACATATCAGTGTCACTTGTCTTTGCCTGTAGTTTTATTACGAGTTTACGCTAGCGACTTTGCCCGCGTGATGTAGGTGATAATAGTGTAGTTTTGGTGTGATGATAATGAATACATGAGTTATGCGGGTGTGTTTCTGGAGGATCTTGGCAGGTATTTGGATAATTTATGTAAAAAACAAATATAAGTTCATTGGGGATATCAATATTGATTTAGTAGATAAGCAGAGACCGACGACAATACAGCAACAACAAATATGGGGGTGATATTGGGTTCTCTTATGTTATGATTTATCCTGAGAACGTTAGAAAATATGTTTACAGCATAAATTCTAATGCTGCTGGCAACGACGATCTAACCCTTTTTATGATTAAGCTTAGTCTACCTGTTATTGTCAATCACTCGACTCAATTAATTGCTGTATATTTATTTTATATATTATCTATATATTATATATTATCTATATAAGATATTTCCCGAAATGTTGGCAAGAGTCCATAGTGTGTCGAGTCCCTAAAGTAAAAGATCCTTCTGATGTAGGGGAGCTGCGTCCAATTAGTCATTGACCGGTCCTACTACCTACTAGAAAAAAGTGTTCACGCACAAGTGAGTGACTATCTCAGGAGTAACAGTTTGCTTCCTATTCATCACTCAGGATTCAGAACTGGCCATAGCACCACATTTGCCTTGCTGAACTTAACCTACAATATATTCAGAGCGCTTGACAAAACCATGGCAGTTATCTCTGTTTCGCTTGATTACTCTAAGGATTTGACGTGCTAGACCATCAGCTACTCTGTGCAAAACTGCAGTACTTAGGGTTTGATAAGGTATCAACATCTTTCTTTAAAGAGTACCTTTCTAGCAGACAAGGGAGAGTGCGCGTTGGTAGTAGTCTTTCTTCCACTGAACAAATAATGTCTGGCGTTCCCCCATTATTGGGCCACTTCTATTCTTGGTCTATATCTTTGATATTTTTGAAACGGCGGAACGGCGGTCAATTCGCGTGTGCAGTTGTATGCTGATGATACGCAGTTGCTACATTGTTTTGATCCTGAGAAAGGTGAAGATGCTACTACAGCTCTTAATGAAGACCTTAAGTCGATTTCCAGCTATTCCAGCAACATAATTTAAAAATAAACCCCAATAAGACGAAAATTCTCTTGTTTTGTTCAGAAAGGCGCTGACAGGCATTGGAAAGTCAACTTAATATAAAACTGGGTTGAAAGTTGAAATTTTCAGATTGTGTAAAAAACTTAGGGCTGCAAACTGGCACATGTTTAAGATTTAGAGAACATTAAAAAACTGCTTCAAAGAAGCTACGCAAAAATGAAGATTCTGTATGCAAGCAAATACATACTTAATTACAATATTAAAAAAAAACTGCAAGGCTTTAATTCTACCGATATATTACTACTGCAACATGGTGTTCTTTGCTTGCCTGGATTTATTAACTAAACATCGTTTACAAATTATCCAGAGTGCTTGTTGTAGGTATATTACAAGCTTTTATTTAACTTCCTCTGTTAGTATGTATGTTTGTATGTTTAGGTCAAAATATTGCAATCAAAATTTCGACTAGTTCTAATTAAGCTAGAGCTTTGAAATTTTGTATACGTGTATAAGTCCGGTGACAATGCGATATAGTATATTTAAGATTGTTGTAAATCCAATATGGCGGACGCCCCAAGATGGCGGATTACCTTTTTCTTTACAATCCCCTTGATATGGGTATCAAATGAAAGGGTTTGACGAGTAGAATACGATGAGCTATGTGACGTCATTTTAAATGAAATATGGCGGCCGTCACAAGATGGCGGATTTCCTTTTTTTCACAACCCCCTTGACATGGGTATCAAATGAAAGGGGTTGACGAGTAGAATACGATAAGCTATGTGATGTCATTCTAAACCCAATATGGCGGATATGCTTTCCTTTTGAACCTGTATACTCTCTATAATGCCTAAACGAGATCTAACTTTATTATACAGGGTGGCTTTTTAGGTAACAATTTTTAAATAAAACGCTCGGGCCCGTTTACGTTAATTTCCGATGGGGGACACATTGTCCTATTATTTTCGTCGGTGTAACTTTAACCACCACGTGTGGCGATTTATTTTGCGGTACATTATTTTACAGGTTTGATAAAATGGTCCTTTGTTGGTTGGATTTGAGCTGATGCTGTATCGTTTATTTGTGATGGTTTTGTCGTTGTTAATTCGTTCTATCCACTGTTCACAAAACTGCATTCTAAGAAAATAATCATTTGGCAAAAGTTCTTGAACATTCCTGACTTTAAAAGACTTGTATTTCTTTTTTTTAATTGCTTTGGTATTTGCTTGTATCTACTCCTGGATTTTGTGGAAAAATCAGCAAGCTGAGTAAGACTAGTTGTGGTATTCTCTTCAGCGGCCACGCATACTTCCATTTTGAATTCTTCGTTTACAATAGTTGCATTTCTTTCTCTCCTCCACTTACGATACATCCAGTAGTTACAAATTTTTCATGTTATCGGCCACTTCTTGTGCCGACATGCCTCTGGTGTAGTTTGAGACTATCTGAAAATGTTCCTCTGTAGTGTCAGTCGACATTTTGAAGAGCTTTTCGACAATTTCGATGCACAAATTTAAAAATTATTTTGTGACAATGCCAGTGCGTCACCTATGCCTGCTCCAAAGTTGAGAGACAAAGGTTACAAAGTGCACAAACAGTAAAATTTTTGTATCGGCAAAATGGGTTTTAAAAATATTTCCCAAAGATTTTTGGCGTAATAATAAAGTTTTCCTAAATCTAAGACTCTAAACTTCATCTGTTTCATATTTCAGTTCTGTTGCCTCAGTACAACTTGCTTTAACGTGGGATTAAAAATTTAACACGTAAAATCCTATGACCCGAGTTAAAAAAAACGCAGTGTATACCTATATCTGCAATGTTTCTTGATGCACATTCACAAAAAGCAGCAATTCTGGAAAATTTTTCCAATGTAAAAGCATTTAATCTCAAAAAAATGCAAAGTGCTCATTTTTAAAGGAATTTGCTGGAAAAAAGTAAGATCCGTTTGTTATCAGCGGTTGTTCTGCAAGAGTGTTTGCAAATTGTTATTTTAAACATGCCGAGACGACATTTAGGTAAAAATGTAATGTGAGCTGTGGGAATGCTGGAGGCTGGAATAATCCGTTTGTGTTGCAACTGCTCTGGGGACAACTCAAAGCGTAATCTCCCGCCTTTGGACTCGGTAGCATAAGACTGGTACTGTAAGGGAAAGAAGTTCTGGTCGAACAAGGATGACAACCCCTCGAATGGACCGTTTAATTCGGTTAGCTCGAACCTCGAAGAAACAACACTATGACTGCATCATTCTTGAGTAATAATTTACATCGGGCTCATAATTTGCTTATTCTGCACGAGAATAAGGGAGGTAAATTAAGTCAGCAGACAGCTATCGACATGTTAGCCTTTAAACTGAGACAATCGCTCGACTAGCATGGGCTCAAGAGCATCTGTTATGGGACCAAAATCAGTGGGGTAATATTCTTTTTACCGATAAAACTCGATTGGAATTGCACCCTGAATCTAGAAGGGTCCGTGTTTGGAAAGCACTTGGCACCAGAGAATATATATACCTACAGAAAGTTCATAGCCACAGAGAAGGGACAATCATGACCTGGGCTGAAATTTTGTTTAGCCTAAAACTCAGCTCGTTTTACTAGATCGCTTTTTTACGGCCAACAGTTACATCAAAAATGCCCGTGAACCTGTTATTGTTCCGTACACAAATTTTATTGGCCCAGATTTTGTTTTAAAGCAAGATAATTACACAGCTAACTGCACTAACTATTATCTCTCCCAAAAACCAAATATCCCAATTTTAGATAAGGCTTGGCTAACTCAACTCAACTTTAGACAACCTAATTCTTAGTATTGAAAGACGTTGCAGAGCCCCACTGCACGAAGAGGTCACATTCCATTTTAGTTATTTTTCAAATTGTTTGTTTTTTAGTTTTCATTCTTATTTTTAATAAACATAAATTTTTATTGCGTTTTTTACCACTTTTTGAGCAATGTTACTTTAAGTTTTGCTTAACACAAATTTATTTTATTCCCCCATTTTTTGCCACAAAATACCAGAATATTTAAAACATCTTCAGTATTCCTAGATTTTGAGCATGTGTGTAGTTTGTTTTTACAACCACGTAGATTGGACTCTAGTAACCTTAATGTTTTTTAAACTTATTTTAACATATCAGTGTCATTTGTCTTTGTCTATAGTTTTATTATGAGTTTATGAAAAGCCTATATTCTGAAAGTTGGCATTAATTCACTGGTTACTAAAGTGTAACTAGCTTATGACCCGCTAAAAAAATCAAGGTTAATTTTTTTAACCTTTACACCCGGGATACAACGCAAGTATGCACGCATCTGAACGAACCGAACATTAAGTACGTTTTACGGACAGAAGCCGACGCTTTCGCCATCTAGTCAGGAGTCCATGTGGAAATTAATTTGAGGGTAGTTTATCTCCCGGGTGGAGAGGAAATCGTCAAGGTTTATGTGGTGCACTCCTTTGGGGTAAGGGTTACCTTCCTGCTAAATTTCAGTTTTATAGGCCTTTGAGTTTTTGAGATTTTTTTAGTCGGAAATGAATCCCACTCGATATTAGCATTTAGTTTTCACTAGGACATTTTAAAAAAAGCAATTAATTTTTCAATCAAAGGCATATGCCTTAAATGACATCGCCAATTCAATCAATATGCACAATGAACGTGGCCAAAGAATCGCACATCTAATTCAGTCTCAATGTATTGTTCCGTACGGCCGAAATTCAGAACGCACTTTCGCTTTTCTAATCTTTGTTTACTAACAATGTCACAATAAACTCTACTGACAACGCTCTCCTCAGACATAAGCCGACGTCCCATGTGCGGAATTAAAGACGGAGGCGGAACGGAAAAGGCGATTCTATTGGTCGCTGGGCGGCCATCTTACAATTTTTGACGTCAAAAATTCAAATCAAACCAATAGAATCGCCTTTTCCGTTCCGCCTCAGTCTTTAATTCCGCACATGGGACGTCGGTTTGAATACAAAATCAACAACGTTTTGTTATCTGCTTTTCATCTTTACAATTTATAATAATTAGATAACCTTATTCTTAGTATGGAAAGACGTTGCAGATCCCCACTGCACGAGGAGGTCACATTCCATATTAATTTTTGTATAAAGTTTTTTTGTTTTTAAGTTTTTATTCTTATTTTAATAAACATAAATTTTGGTTTTGATTGCGTTTTGTACCACTTTTTGGGCAATGTTACTTTAAGTTTTGCTTAGTTAAGCACAAATGTATTTTATTCTCCCATTATTTGCCACAAAACACAAAAATATTCATCTTCAGTATCCCTAGATTTTGAGCACGTGTGTAGTTTGTTACTTATTTACAACCACGAAGATTGGGCACTAGTAACCTTCATATTTTTTAACTTTATTGTAACATGTAAGTGTCATTTGTCTTTGTCTGTGGTTTTATTGAGTTTATTTAAACTCTATATTCTGAAAGTTGCCATTACTTTACGGGTTATTAAAGTGTAACTAGCTTGCGACTCGCTGAAGAGTCAACTTTAATTTTGTTTAACCTTTACACCCGGGTATACAACGAAAGTATGCACGACACACATCTGAACGAATCGGACATTAAGTACGTTTTACCAGAGACTAGATAGTCTCTGGTTTTACAGACAGAAGCCGGCGCTTTCGCCATCTAGTCAGGATTATATGTGGAAATTAAGGGTTTTTATCTCCCGGGTGGAGGGAAGGTCGTCAAGGTTTATGTGGTGCACACATGGGTGAAACTTGAATTGAATAAGTGGAAACACGACCGTTACACCATTAGTGTGCCAGCGTAAAAAGAGGTGGCACTGTAGGATAATTCTTCTGCAACCATCATTTCACTCGTTCTTTGCACTTTCAGAATTTCAGACAGCTGACAGCTGACGACTTGCCTAGTTTCGCCGCGATCTGTGACAGGTCGGTGCAATAATTATTTTGTGTTTTAAACAATTTCATTTAACAATTTTTGTATTTTTTTAATTCATTTATAACGTAGAAACTGTTGCGAATTTTAGGATGGTTTTAAGTGAATAGAAGTGAAGTGAAAGTGTATGTTGTGTTGTAATACTAAAATGTGTTTAAAGAACAATCGTAAGAAAAGACAATTTTTTGCCTGCCAAGGTATCAAACGTCAAAGATAATATTATTTATAATGGATTTTGACCTGCTGAACAACGTGGTGTGATTAGAATTTACTTGATACAAAAGAAAAAGATGTTCCGGAAGCATCCGGTAATTTTAATTGTGCCATCACCATCATGTTCAGCAGGTCAAAATTCACAAGAAATGTCATTTTTGTCACCTGTCTTGATAGCCCAAAAAAGCCTTTTTTAACAGTGTTCTTTTTGGTTGTTCTTTAATAATTCTGCTTGTGTTTAAACTATATCTTTAATATATGTTTTAAATAATTCTGGGTTGCAGTGCAGGCAGAGAAATTACTGAGCCTCGACTCAATGTTGTCTGTTAATTTTTTTAATTTTTCTTCCCTGCACCCCCTAATTTTTTTAGAAATCCTGGTAGACGATGTTTTAATGCTGGTTTTACATTTGTGTAGTTATCTATTCCTACATGAATTGCAGCATGCTAACATGAATTCGTATAACAATGTGGATTATCTTTCGAGCTCAGGAGTTAACGGTATTTAGTAAAAGATAATATAGTCTCAACTTTATGAAAATTTACACATTTAGGTACATGGAAAACTACTCACATATAAAAGAAACATCCCATTTATTTGCATTTTGGGCTATTTTGTAAATAACAATGTGATAACAATAACTGTTTGGTAAATAAAGCCGACATGTACATACTTTGTAGTTTTATTATATAATTTATATTTTACATATTATACTCTGTAGGGTTTAGAAGTATCAGTATTTGATTGTTAAAGACTATTATTGTTTTGTAGTTTGTTTATAGGTAATTTCCTCTAAAATATAATTTAATCAGTAAAATCATCAATTTATAGCTGGTTTTACTGAATACATAATATTTTATTGTGTCATAGGAAAAAAAACAATAAATCGTCTTTAAAACAACCAAATACTAGCTTAAAATAAATTAATATTATATTGAACATACCATTTAAACTACCCGCCACGAGAAAACGAGCTGGAGCGACATCTGAGAACACGCTGGCATACTAATTTATTGATTTTTATCTAAATTTCGTGTTTCTTCGTTTTACTTAGGAGTTAAGAGCCTACATCAGTGGACCGCGTGCTCCGATTCGGCATTTCGCCACTGAAGAGCGGAAATCAATGTTAATGATCAATCTGGCAACATGGCCATTCCGAGACGCGACGCGACCTCGCCGTCTCGAGTTGTATTAGGACAGCACTTGATTTCTTGAAGAATAATTGATTATTTTTGAGCAATTTTATATTATTTATGTATTTAGGATTTCAAATTATTTCACTTTTCACTGTAAATAATCGCAAACTATTAAATGTTGGACTTGATAATAATTATTGATCTTGATTTATTTTTATTCTTTATATGTCTTATTTGTTTATTTAATCTTTTTGTCTATCATATGGGAATCGTTAAAAATATAAAAATTAAAGACAGATTTTCAAGAATTCGTTATTTATTTGGAAAAAATAAGTTGTAAAAAAATTTATATAGACAGAAATACATAAACAGATAGGTAGGTAGACTGGCAGCCATTTTTCTTTCTTTTTTGTACATATCTATAAGAAAAAGTGCATTAATAAATGTGTAATATTATAAACTAATACTACCAAATGACATAACAGCAAACAAATTTATGGAATAATATAAGATACTTTTCCTTCACATATGTTATCTCCAATGGGTAGGGTTTTTGGCAAAAGCGGATCAACCAGTTCAGGAAACATAAAATTGTCATAAAAAATCTTAATTTCGGCAACATTTTATTTTGCCAAAAGGATTCATCACGTTTTATCTAAAAAAATAATATTCTAGAAAAAGAATATTCTCCAGTTTTTAACAGAAACTCTAATAATTAATTTAGAAAAAGAATATGAAACTTTTGTTTTTGTATTTACAGTAATTTTTAAAAATAATTCTTGTAGGTGGATCTCAAAATTCTAGATAGGAAACAAAAATAAATTTTAAAAATGCCATTATGCCACGATTTATTAAAATTAAAAAGCAAAAGCTGAAATGAGATGAAATTAATTTTTAAAATTGAACCGATCATGCAAAAGCGTTAAAAAATAGATAAAAACTGCATTTATTTGTACTTATTCATTTCTTTCCGATTAAAAAATTTCTATTACCGATACTAAAATGCATTTTTAGTCCCCCATTTAGAGTATTTTGCACTTTTTATTCTTAGCACTAAAAATGTTGTTATTTTTTGGCTTATTAACGACTTTTCAAGACCTTAAGGTAGTTCACACTAAAAAAAACACTATTTTTACCTGTTCGCCTGCATAGCAATGTTGTTAGCACTGCTAGAACTATTCTGTTTAGACTTCTGAGTATTTGGTCCTATTTTTTTCCTGAAAATTGTTGCTTTTATTTTACTTATAAAAACATGTTGGCAATGATGTTAGTTATAATTTTCATATTTCATAACTACGGTGAACTTCGGATATAACGAATCATCGAGGAATGTAAGGGGATCCTTAAATAATTCGTTATAGCCGGGAGGTCGTAATATCGGTGATACAGTATTTATTAGCATCAACAGTATACTTATCATGTGAAACCATATTACTATGTTAAAAATTTCAAATTTGAATGGAAAAATTTCGATTTTAATGTGAATTACCCATCAGGGATACTACCTACTAGCTAAAATACCAAATAATCAAATTATATCTCCTACAGTGTGAAACTATACCTAGGTATCGCTATTGCAGAATTGTTTGCAACTTGTCAAAATAAAGAAATTTATTAGGTGTAATAAATATTTGGAGAATTATTATTTGTACTTTCCTGTAGAAATAAAAAAAGTACTTATATAATAGTAAATTTGTAGGTTACTTATAACGCTATCGTGTAACAAAAATACCCTGATTTAATGGTTTTGGTGTTTAGAAATAATTTTGAATTCAACCTAACCTACGTAATAAGCGGAGTTCGCTATATCCGAAGTTCACGGTCAATAGAGCGTCAACGTAACATATTACCCCATTTTGAACATCCCGTAAATCTAAAACAGCTTAATTGATTTTAAAACCGAGAAAAATTCTGAGAGAGCGATTCATTAGAAATCAATTTCTTTCAAAAATTACGCACTTTTGATGTATAGTATGCTTCTTGTGCTAAAGAGAACAAATCTACCTCGTTTTTTAAAATCTATCAAGTCATTTCAGATGTACGGGGAATCAAAAATGGATCAAAATGTTATGTGTAACAGTTCAATTGGCACTTGGTTTATATTATTTTATTTAATCATAGTACAGGATCCGAAGTAAGCTCGTCCTTTACCGATCTGCTTACCGGATAAAAAGTCTTTTTTATCAAACATAATACGTTAACAAATATATCGCGAATGGGTTGCCTAATGAAATATGGTCATGGCTATCCTTAATTAAAAATACTGTAATTAATTTTTTTTTATACTTCACTCACTTGCTTACCAAACGAACTTAATAGGTACTAATCGAAAGTATAAAGCAAAAGGAACATGCAAAAGTTAGGTTACCTACTTTTTTTCGGTCCCTATACCGGGTTGCCATCAGGTATAAACAGGTGAGTCGATTTTAGTAATTTGTACTCATCTGCTTTCTCATTGAAACATATATTAAAATAAAGATAATTTTATTGCGAACACGGTGGTATAAGGTTGCCTGCAAAAAATCGGTCATGAATCACGGTTGCCAGGCTTTGAAATTTAAAAATTGGAGCAAGCGATGCGCGACAGGGAAGCATTGCGCGTACTATTCGGTGCGATAGAGGAGGACACAGCATAGCAGCTGTGTGTGACGCGACTTTCGGATGAAGGAGAGTGCGCATGCATGTATTTCTATCGTTTTATAATAAACTTTTTTTACATGACACTAATGTGTTCATCATTTGACATACATTTTACATACCCTAATTTTGTTCATATTAAAAATACAAATTTCATTTTTGGGTTGAAGCTTTAGTTGACAAAATCACATTTTTTGCCATAAAAAAACAATTCAATATTGATTGTGGTTTCTCCGGAGGTGAGTTTAAGTTTTTTAGTTTAAATGGCAACCTACCAATTTTTTTATATCATTAGATACCTTTTTAAATTCCATTTTCGGTAATATATCATAAGTGGTAGTTTGCTCTCAAAATGGCGACACTGGAGTCATTTTTCCGTTTGAGTAGATCGCCATTTAGAAGTTCCTGGTTGTTATTTTCATAAAATAACTCTGTAGTTTAGTGAAGAAGATTGTTTAACTTTTATTTTTTAAAATGATTTTGTAAAACTCTTTTTAAATAATTTGTATATGCAAATTTATGTTCTATTAATATGGACCATTTTTAAAGCAAATTTGCACCAATACATTAAATAGAAAGTACCAAAAGTAAAATAGCCGTCGCGTAGTACATGTTACTAATTACCTAAAATTATCAAAAACACATTTTAACGGTTTTTTTTCTAAAAAAGAAGTCAAATAAACAAGACAAAGTACGTTAAAAAGAACATTTATTTAACATAAAATCGGCTATGCATTTACCTAAGTTGGCGTTAAAAAACAGCCCACTTAGGTAAATGCATAAATCTGATTTTATGTGTAATAAATAATGTTATTCTTAACGTACTTTGTCTTATTTGATATTTTTTGGAAGAAAACCGGTAAAATGTGTCTTTTTGATAATTTTAGGTAATTAATAACATGTACTACACGACGGCTATTTTACTTTTGGTCCTTTCTATTTAATATTTTGGTGAAAATTTGCTTTAAAAATGGGCAATATTAGTAAAACATAAATTTGCAGATACAAATTATTTAAAAAGAGTTTTACGAAATGATGTTAAAAAATAAAAGTTAAACAGCCTTCCTCACGAAACTACAGAGTTATTTAATGAAACAACCAGGGACTTCAAAATGGCGACCTACTCAAATTGAGAAAAATGCCCTGAGTGTCGCCATTTTGAGAGCAAACTACCACTTATGATACCTATGTCACCGAAAAGGGAATTTAAAGAGCTATCTAATGGTATAAAAAAATTGGTAGGTTGCCATTGAAAATAAAAACTTAAACTCACCTCCGCAGAAACCACAATCAATATTCAATTGTTTTTTTTATGGCAAAAAATGTGTTTTTGTCAACTAAAGCTTCAACCCAAAAATGAAATTTGGATTTTTAATATGAACGAAATTAGGGTATGTAAAATGTATGTAAAATGATGAACACATTACTGTCATGTAAAAAAAGTTTCTCTTTCATCCGAAAGTCGCGTCACGCGCAGCTGCTATGCTGTGTCCTCCTCTATCGCACCGAATAGTAAGCGCAATGCTTCTCTGTCGCGCATCGCTTGCTCCAATTTTTAAATTTCAAAGCCTGGCAACCGTGATTCATGACCGATTTTTCGCAGGCAACCTTATACCACCGTGTTCGCAATAAAATTATCTTCATTTTAATATAGTTTCAATGAGAAAGCAGATGAGTACAAATTACTAAAATCGACTCACCTGTTTATAAGTACCTGGCAACCCGGTATAGGGACCGAAAAAAAGTAGGCAACCTAACTTTTGCATGTTCCTTATGCTTTATACTTTCGATTAGTATTAAGTTCGTTCGGTAAGCAAGTGAGTGAAATATTAAAACAAAAATGAGTTACAGTATTTTTAATTAATATTTCATTAGGCAACCCATTCGCGATATATTTGTTAACATATTATGTTTGATGAAAAATACTTTTTATCCGGTAAGCAGATCCGTGAAGGACGAGCTTACTTCGGATCTTAGACTATTACGTGTTTATATCGGTTAATTTCATATAAATCATATATACCTACCATAACCAGTAGAACTACTTACACACTACTTACCGTTTTTTCATAGAAAGTCGTCTATTTTTGCGACTTGTGGATGAACATAATCGTTTTCTGACACATAAATTTTCGTTCTTTCTAGTCCGCCCCATGATAGCTATTTAAATACACCGAAAATCCAAATCGCAATCACACGCTAATCTTAATAATAAGACTGCTCCCGGTGTCGTACGATGCTTGCTGTGTTGCCAAGATGTGTTAACTGCCGAAAAGGCTACGCGATTTTCTCCAAAATTCATTAATTACGGAATTCCAAAGTTTTACAGAAAACTAAAGGTTTAATTAAAAATTCGATCTCCGCATAAATTATAGAGAAAATCGTGAACAATGAGGGAAAGTCTTTTAAAAAAATAAATATTACAAAATAACAAAAATTTTAAAAATATTTTTTTTATTTTTCTTTTTAAATGACTTTCCCTCATTTTGCTATAAAATTATAATATATTTCCAAAATTTCGTATCATTTCGTTGGTTAGTTTTGGTGCAATTCTTTGAAACAAATTAGTATGTATCAGCTGGTGATGAATGCTCTTAACATTTCTAACCTCTTATATATTTTTTGGTGGTGCAGTCCTTTGGGTTTAGGGTTACTTGCCTGCTAAATTTCCGTTTTATAGGCCTTTGAGTTTTTGAGATTTTTGGTCAATCGAATTCCACTGGTAATTAGGTCTGGAGTTTTATTCTTTAGTATTCAGATTTCACTGTCAAATTCTAAAAAAAAAAACAATTTTTCTATCAAAGGTATAAGCTTCAATGACATCTCCGATTCCAATATTCGCAATGTACATGGTCAAAGAATCATACATCTAATTTATAGTCTCAGTGTATTGCTTAGGAACGCTGAAATTTAGAACGCACTCCACTTTTGTAACCTTTGTTTACTGACAGACAACGCGCTCCTTAGTCTTGTTGTGAATCGTGTAATGCGAAATGCGAATTTTGTCCTCATTGGTCAGTTGCACATTAAAATTTTAATCTGACCACTTAGAATAATATTCGCATTTCGCGTTTACATGAAACAAGACTTGGACTGAATACAAATCAACAACATTTTGTTATCTAATTTTATCTTTACAATTTTTTACTTTACTCTTTGTTGCAGTGTGTCGTCTGGTGGTAGTAATCAAGAAAAACAAAGTTACAAATGCCGTGTGTGGGATTGCCAGACGAATCAGAACCAACATTTAAAGAGACGGCAGTTGAAGCACACGGTTTCTGAAGAGAAAGATTTCTTTCAATGCAATGAATGTGAATATCGAACAGTTAGAAAAATCAATTTAAGGAACCACATCTTAATGCATCACAACCCACACAAGGTCGCTTTGTTTGAATGTGACAAATGTGAATATCGAACAGTTAGACAAGATTATTTAAAGAACCACATCTTGCAGCTCCACAACCCACAAAAAGTCGGTTTGTTTGGATGTGACAAATGTGAATATCGAACAGTTAGCCAAGCTTATTTAAAGAACCACATCTTACAGCACCACAACCCACAAAAAGTTGGTTTTTTGAGATGTGACAAATGTGAATATCAAACAATTAGGAAAGCTTATTTAAAGCACCACATCTTACAACACCACAACCCACAAAAAGTCGGTTTGTTGGAATGTGACAAATGTGAATATCGAACAATTAGGAAAGCTAATTTAAAGCACCACATCTTACAGCACCACAACCCACAAAAAATCGGTTTGTTGGAATGTGACAAATGTGATTATCGAACATATAAGTCTAATTTCAAAAATCACTACTTGAAACATGAAACCCCCGAAGAAGTTAAATTATTTAAATGCAACAAATGCGATTTCCATACACGTTATAAAAGTAGTATAAAAAAACACTGCTTGAAACATACAAACCCCGAAGAAGTTAAATTATTTAGATGCGACAAATGTAATTATGAAACACGTTATAGGACTTTTTTAAAAAACCACTACGTGAAACATAAAACTCCCAAAGAAGTTAAACTATTTAGATGCGACAAATGCGACTTTCACACACCTTATCAGAGTCGTTTCAAGCGTCACTGCTTCAAACATAAAAGCCCCGAAGAAATTGAATTATTTAGATGCGACAGATGTGAATATCAAACTCGTTATAAGGGGACTCTAAAGAGACACTACTTAAAACACAAGAGCCCCCAAGAAGTCAGTTTGTTTGGATGTGACAGATGTGAATATCGAACGCGTTATAAGTCTACTTTAGAAAGACACTTCTGGAAACATAAAACCCCGGAATAAGTTAAATTAGTTAGATCCTCCCATTTTTTGCATAAAATATGAAAACATCTTCGGTGTCCCTAGATTTTGAGGACATGTGTAATTTGTTACTTATTTACAATGACGTAGATTGGACATTAGTAACCTTCATGTTCTTTAACTTTAACATATCAGTGTCACTTGTCTTTGTTTGTAGTTTTATTATGAGTTTACTAGCTTCTGTCCGCGACTTCGTCCGCGTGATATAGGTGATAATAGTTTTGGTGTCATGATAATGAATACATGAGTTATGTGAGTATGTTTCTGGAGGATCTTGGCAGGTATTTGGATAATTTATATAAAACACAAATATGTATATGAATTTATTATTGAGCAAAGGGTTTTCCCGTTAATAAATAAACCCGCAAGGGTAACTGAAATTTCCTTCGCCCTTATTGGCCACATTTTTTTTGTCTCAAAACAAAATTCAAGGTTTAGTGCAATTCGACTTATTTGCCTTTCATTTTTCGCTAACTGATCATTTCCCATTAGTTGCAGATAAAAAATCGCAAAGTCAAAGTCTCGAACTGCTTTAATCTGTACAATCCTTATGGATGGTTACATATGTTTCGCCCTTATTTGGGCATCATCAGACCTAAAGATATATAATTAAATCCTCCAAACAGAAAAACTCTCAAATATCTTTTACCTATCAACCAAAAAATTACAAGTAAAATTAAGAAACTAATTAAAAACAAAAAGCATGGCAAGAACGATTTACAAGTCACTAAATAAAAGACAAAATAAAATACGAAGTAGGAGAAAGGGATCGGTGGTCATCTGGAGTGAGCGTGAATAACCGACATACAAAAATCCTGCTTAAAAGTCAAAAAAGCAAGAAAAAGAAGAAGAGAAATGTCAATAATGTTAATGGCGTTTGGATGAAATACGCGGGAAAAATATGAGGTTAGAGGCACAACAACAAATTAATTATTTATATTATTAAAGATGAAAGATTGTCACGGGATCTTATTAAAACCACTGGCTTCATCATTAATTGTGCAGCTATATTTATTAAATTAAAGGAAATATATTTTACACATTTTTAAAATAACCCAGAAAGATTCCTACCTGTATATTGCCTAAAAGCACGTTGGCGGAGGAAAGTGGTTCTGGTCGTAGCAGACTCGCTTGGCTTGAGGTATCAACTGACGTCTATCGCTGTTCCGTCCCTTCCAAGTCGACCCTTCTAGTCCCACTCTCCGCCTGATCCATCGACGTGCGTCGAATTAAGAGCAGGAAGCAGTATTAAGCGCCGGAACGGTCGAACCGGGAATAATTCGCTAATGCGAATTAATTAATTAATTAACATTCAATCATTAACACAGGTAAGGACAGGGCTCCTTTTTCCTTTGTAATTTCAAGCTTTTCCAGTAAATCCATCTTTCTGCTCTTATGACATTCGTGAATAATGTTTACATTTTCAGGTAGGGAGAATTGATGTTTGGATTCCAATAGAAGGTTTGCAAAAGCCGATTTGGCGTTCGTTATATCTGTATTTTGAATTTGTTAACCAAATTAAGATGTTCTTGAACTCTAGTGGAACTCTTCGCTCCGGCTGTCTGACATATACAGCTAGACAATCTCCACACTGTAAAGAATAAACACCGGATTTCGAGAAGGGGTCGACATCGTCCTTATTCCTAACTACCGGTCGTTTAAAAGTGTAGATGGTGTTAAATGATACTGCAACGTTATCGTTATTATCATTATTATCGTTATTAACGTTTAGAATTTTTTTAGAGCTATGTTGCCAAAAAAAGTTAGTGGTCTGTAATTATTTTGTTAGAGTGTAAAATATTCTTGGATAATTTATATCTATTCACAAATTTGTAATAAAGTTTATTAATTGATTTTAATGCAAATCCGATGCAAATTTATGTGAATAACGTGAGTTTGAAGAGAACAGGATTACATTATCTGCTGATGAAAGTTTTCTATAGACTTTAAAGTTAATTTTATTATCATTTCTAATCAAAAGAAAATCAAAAAAAGGTAATTTGCCCTCGGTTTCCATTTCTAGAATAAAGTTTATTTTTTAATGTAAATTGTTGACCAAATTAAGAAATTCCTTCAACTCCTTATCACATCCACTCCAAACAATGTCAGAAACTATTAAATTAGAGTCCTCTGCCTCTAAGCAAATCCTCAACTAAACCAATGCAATCAGAGGGGGGGATGCTGAGAAACAAATTATTCAGATCAAGTGATATTACTTTGGCATTACGAGGAAGTTCAACATTTTTTAGATATTTATTTGAAAATTCTATAGAGTTCCTAGTTGAAAAAGTACTTTCGCAACCGGTCACCCTTCTTAGGATATCATTCAGCCCGGATGAAATGGTGAATTAACAAAGGAACAACTGGCCTTATGGGTATGCCCTCTTTGTGAACTTTAGGCAATCCGTACTACAAAGGAGTTTTCGGATTCATAGGATACAGCTTTTGTTTGTACGAACCAAAGTACTCCAAAGTGGTAAGAGTTTTATCGAGAATACTCTTAACTTTATTAAAACAAGTTTATTAAAACAAGCATTAGTTGGATTTTTATTAATTGGTTCAAAGTCATCAGAGTCCAAAAAGTCCATAATCTTCCCCATGTAGTCAGTCCTCCTCATTATCACCTAACCATGGCCCCTTGTCCGCTTTAATCCTATCCTTGTGCCTTATTTCATCTTTAATAATATAAATTTAATTTGTTGTTGCGCTTCAACCTCATATTTTTCCCGCGTATTTCATCCAAACGCCATTAACATTATTGACATTTCTCTTCTTTTTCTTGCCTTTTTGACATTTAAGCAGGATTTTAGTATGTGGGTTATTTCTGCTCACTCCAGATGACCACCGAATCCCTTCCTCCTACTTCGTATTTTATTTTGTTTTTTATTTAGTGACTTGTAAATCGTTATTGTCATGTTTTTTATTTTTAATTAGTTTTTAATTTTATTTGTAATTTTTTGGTTGTTAGGTAAGATATTTGAGAGTTTTTCTGTTTGGAGGATTTAATTATATAACTTTAGGTCTGATGCCCAAATAAGGGCGAAACATATTGGATTGTAGAGATTAAGGCAGTTCGAGACTTTGACTTTTGGATTTTTTATCTGCAACTTAAATCAGGTCTCTTTAAGAAATAGACTACTTCTTCGAATTTTCCAATAGCTTTAAATATTCATTCAGATAATTATAAAATTAATAACACTTCAAAAAAATAAACATAGAAAAAGCTAACTCTATTATTAACACACGAACATTGGCGGGACGTTTATGTTGAGGATTCTATTAATGAAGCTTACGACAAATTTTATAAAAAAAACTTAAAAAATTACAGTTAAATACACATTTTACAGAAGAGAATAATAACCCTTATAGAACATGTAGAAACCATCTCAATAAAATAAAAAAACAATTATAAGGATAAATTGAACCAATCACAAAATAATTTCAGGAAAGTATGGAAAATTATGGATGAAGCTACAAATGTTATTACTAAGCCATTGATATACCTAAGACCTAAAATAGTCGAATGGAAAAAAAATGATAAAGTTTTGCCGTCTAAAGATTATACGCACCAGAGTTTTCAAAACTAAAAGAGTTCCCAAGTCGCAAGTGGTTGCTTCACCGCCAAAAACCACCCCTAAAGCCGACGTCCCATGTGCGGAATTAAAGATGGAGGCGGAACGGGAAAGGCGATTCTATTGGTCGCTGGGCGGCCATCTTACAATTTTTGACGACAAAAATTGTAAGATGGCCGCCCAGCGATCAATAGAATCGCCTTTTCCGTTCCGCCTCCGTCTTTAATTCCGCACATGGGACGTCGGCTTAACACGTACTGAGGTGATTTTTGGCGTTTTTCACAGAATCTATTGGTCACACAGAAAATTTTATACTTACCAAAAATCTCCATTATAAAATTTTATAGAGAAAAGTTTCTTTTCCTATTTTCATTTTTTTCAGTGGATGTCGAGCAATAAGCGATTGAATGAAATTGTTACGAAATTTGTACCATTTGGAATTTTTAATTTTGTAGTGTACTGACTACTATAAATAAATACATAAATAAAAAGGAGAGTTGAAACGAACACATGTCGCATTCCGTATTATATTCCCGAAAAGTGATTTAACTTTCACAGTATACCCGCGACAAATATAATACTGCAAATTATAGACAAAAACATGTTTTTCGTGCAGTAGTTTTGTTCTTTTTTTATAATATTTTGACTTCTTTTAACGTTGCTACTCGTTTTCACACCACTCATGAGGTAGAGCTATCGGCGCTTTTTTTAAGTGGTTTCCCGAAGAGACCTACTCCACTAAGCTTACTTTGATCTACATGCCATCGTCTCCAGTATCTATCATATATTCAGTATTCGTATTCGTACAAACCCACATATAGTTCCGCACATATTTGTGCAACGCAATCCACCTTTAACACAGCCGCATCTTTTACCACAACCTTGGTTGCAGTTGCAAGTTATTAACAATAGAATCGAAGCCGGAGCGGGCGCTTCTGTTGCGTATATAGATGACAGCGTGGTATTAATTTTCTTCCAGCCTCATAGGTCGAGTTTTGTCGCCATATTTGTACTTGATTGTTGATTAGGGGCCATTCATAAATTACGTAACGCTAATTTTGAGTAATTTTAATTTAATTGTGAACATGGAAGGTTTTGTTCATGGGGATTCAACAAACCTACCCAAAGTTGATATTATTGATATGATAATGGATTTTTTTGCGAATAATCCTTCATACAGTAGTGCCTGGATTCGAGGAGCTAAGCTTTCAAAGTATGTTTGACCCAGTGGCGGCTCAAGGTCTACGAAATTGGGAGGTCAAAAAAATTATAAAACTTTCAGACGAATTAATAATTTAGGCGGCGGCACATCCACATTTTGTAAAAATATAAATATATAAATAAAGTAACAAAAAAAACCTACCAGGTTTTTCTCCAACGGGATTCATTAAGTAACATAACAATACAGTTTTTTAAGCTCACAGGTATTTACATTTTTTTAAACTTTAAGTCAACTTCTCTGTCTTTAGAATTCGCAAAATGGTCTATCACTAACTCGTTAAAATTTGGAATGTCTTTTATTAATGTTTTTTCAATACTTAACATCGTTTCCTTTAAATGTTTTAAATCATTCACCCCTGTTTTACTCCATATATCGCCCGAAGATGAAAACAACAAACAAGGAAAGCAAAAAAACACGTTCTTGTCTTTGCAACCACATATAAAATGACACAAATCATACATCGTTTTTTTAAAGTACCTATTTACACTTTTATTTTTGTACTGGTCACTTGTTTTAAAGTTAGTTCAGGCAAGGGCCGTCCACGCTCTTTAAATTCCAAACGTTTTTCGTGTGACAAACCATTTTCTTTTATAGCTATAATCTCACAGACAACACACCGACCCGACGACATTTTAACAATAGGCATACTGTAACAATTACCTTTTAAATAAAAACTATAAATAAATAAACAAAACCACTAATAAAATTACAATTCCAGTCAAAATTTGCGCAAAAGTTCACCGAGAGCGCATCAGTTAATGGTTCACGGAAGACTGAAAAGAGCAGCGAGGAAAAGAAACCCAAACAAAAACACGTGCATAGTTCGGAGGTCGACACTGCGGTGCGATTGGGCTTCGGTCAATGCCGGTGCAGACAGTGCCTCTCTCACTTTAATACGCTAAAATCTCCTATGAATCTTTCTCCGTCTCGAGGACTTCCCGGCCGCCAGATCATTATAATTTTACATTGGAAATAAGCATAGGACGTTGGCAAAATTAATTTTTGACCGGGACGTTTGCAGAGCAGGCGGCAGCGCGCAGCGGCCGGCTGCCTCGCCATATATAGTATATAACCCATGTCACAACACGACTATAGCGTTTTAGGTAGTTTGTGGTTTTAAATTAGTTAAATTAGGAAACAAGAAACAAGTAAAGTATGTTTTAATTATTTGGGGGGCCAATGACCATTTGACCCTACTGTTGAGCCGCCACTGGTTTGACCTAGGTTGTAGCCGTTCTTATACCCTCTTTTGACACTAGGAAAATTCACTAATTCTTTTAATTTATTTGTTTATTGTTAGTTGTAGTGTATGAATAATGACCCTTATAAACAATTATTTTCACTGAACTTTCAGGAATATTTGTTGATGTACTGTAGATGTATGGAGCATGGAGCTAATTGGTTTTTGGTACTAATTGGCGTAGGGCTTGAGGGATTTTAAGAGAGGGTCAAATGTTGAAAAATATTCTCGAAATTTAAAAAAAAACGTTCGATGTTCAGTAAACTTTCAGAAATACTTTGTCGGGGTACTAAATTTAGTTACACTGTAAAAAAAAATGATTAAATTTTAAATCAAATTCAACCCAATTTTGACTAAATCCAGGTCCACGCCAGATTGATTGAAAAAATTAACACTGCATATTGATTAAATCGAAGGATCTGTGATTAAATTTTCTTATTCAAAATTGATTAACATAACAATTAATTCTGATTACATCTAAATCAATTTTTATTAAAATTTTCTTCCATAATGATTAAATTTCCATAATACTCTAATCATTTTTTATTAAATCTTAAATCCAATGTGATTGATATGCAATCATCAGTAGCACCGCCCTTCCCCTCTCCGCCCTATAAAGTACCTGATTAGGGCGTCGATTTTATTTATTAAATGACAATACTATAATACATAAGAAAAGGGAACACATTAAAGAACAAACAGATGAAATTATATAAAAGATAGGTAATGCAAATTCCCAAAGCATGGGAATTGTTTGTCCCATATCATAAACAAAAATCCGGGGAGGTGAGGCGTGGACCTGGATTTAGTCAAAATTGGGTTGAATTTGATTTAAAATTTAATAATTTTTTTTACAGTGTAAAAGTTGAAAATAATTATATGAAGTAAAAACACGAAAATTATTTACTCATCTGTAAATAAATACATAAAACACTAATGAAGACCTGGCATGACAAATCTTTTCTTTGAAAATACATGGAATATAACTTACATTGGTGCATGAGTTCCTCCAAGGGATTGGATTCAAGATCTGAGATTTTTGCGTATTTCTTTTGTTTTTGAAACATAATTTCACCAACATGATGTAACAACAAAGTTTTTAAAAGAATATTCGTAAAATTTTAGAACAGGTTGACCACTTCATTCGTTATAACCTCACATTGCACATTGCACTACCACAGAAACCGCCATACCTACTGCCGATTAAATGGAATTTTTGCAGATTGCAGCGGGGTGGATGGATATCGGTACTCCCTTGTGATTAAAAGGTTGCGTACTGCGCATGTGTTGGCGGCTTGGTTTAGAAGTTTGAGTATTTTTTAGTCAGTAGGTGATTGATACTGATTATTGTGATTATTTTAACAAGGAAATATGATTTAAAATGTTTGTCTTTTTTATGCATTTGATCAGTATCGATTTAAAGTAATCGAGAATGAGTAATTTGTTTGAATCATAACGAAGATTATGAAACTGATTTAGAAAATAATTACAAATTAAATCAAAAAATTTAATCCGGCCAATAAAATCAGACACTCTTGTGGTTAATCAACTGGATTTTTTACTGTGTATAATTAAAAATAGTTATTACCTAATAAATCACGCGTCCGCGTCCCGTCCTGACGTTGATGTCTCAATTACTCGACAAACAAGAACGAGGTGGGAATTTAGACTAATTGGTCATTTCAGAGAGCGTCTAGCCAATCACAGAATACGACGATTACGGGGTCAGTTTTACACAAAAACGTACGCAATATGCATGAGATTTTAGCGCTGTAAAGCTCGATATCGAGTTAACTCGGTATACGTTGATCCCGAATGGATTTTTCAAGGTCAGTCAAATAAAACTAGAAAGTCTATATGTGCTAGAGAGATCTACGACGCGACGGCTTAAACTGAAGGGCAAGACTCATAGTTTACCAATATAAGTGCACATTTATTACGCAGAAGTTTTCAACAAAATGCGTGGCGTAAGATTGTATTCAGATGACAACACCACGAATGGACCGATTAATTCAGTTAGTTCGAACCTCGAAGAAACAACACTGTGACTGTATCATTCTTGAGTAATAATTTGCATCGGGCTCATAATGTGCTTGTTTCCACAGCAGATTAAGCGAGGTCAACGAAATTAGCAGCCATCCTTCGAGGTGTGAACCTTTAGACTAAGGCAATCGCGCCTCTCGACTAGCATGGGCTCAAGAGCATCTGTTATGGGACCAAAATCAGTGGGGTAATATTCTATTTACCTATGTAACTCGGTTCGAATTACACCCTGATCCTAGAAGGGTACGTGTTTGGAGAGCACCTGGCACCAGAGAACGGATTAAATTTGTACAGAAAATGCATAGCTGTAGAGAACAATCATGGTCTGGGCTGAAATTTTGTTTAGCCGTAAAACCCAGCTCGTTTTGCTAGATCGCTTTGGCCAACAGTTACATCAAAGATGCCCGTAAACCTATTGTTGTTTCCTACACAAATTTATTGATCCAGATTTTTTTAATAAACGGTTATGCCCCTCCTTACACAGCTAAGGTAACTGACTAGTATCTCTCCGAAAGAACAAAATATCCCAGTTTTAGACTGGCTAACTCAATCTTAAGATCTGAATCTTATTTAGCATGCTGGCGACATGCTTTAGAGTCTTGTGCGACATGCTTTAGAGACTCTTCAAAATCAAAACGATTTCCAGGACCAAAATCGGTTGATTCCGGCATTTTAACAATTCTGGAATGAAATATCACAAAAAACTTTAGACAACCTAATTTTTAGTATTGAAAGACGTTACAGAGCCCTAATGCATTAGGAGGTCACATTCCATACTAGTTATTGTTAATTTTTTTTGTTTTTTAGTTTTGATTCTTATTTTTAATAAACATACATTTTTATTGCGTTTTTAACCACTTTTTGAGCAATAAGTATTACTTTTAAGTTTAGCTTAACACAAACTTATTTTCCCCAATTTTTTGCCACAAAATACAAAAATATTTAAAACATCTTCAGTATCCCTAGATTTTGAGCATCTGTGTAGTTTATTACTTATTTACAACCACTTAGATTGGACACTAGTAACCTTCATATCTTAATTTTATTTCAACATATCAGTGTCACTTGTCTTTGTATGTAGTTTTATTATGAGTTTATTAAAAGGCTATATTCTGAAAGTTGGCTTTAATTCACTGCCCAGTAAACCAAAGGCAGTCGGCAAGCATTGGGCCGCTTGCCGGAACTAGTGGGAAGTCGGCGGCTCTTTTTGCCATCTTGTGACTGTATACGGCACGCGCGTGTTATTTTCATGCGATGAATTGCCAGCTATCAGCCTAAAGCGTCACGGACTCGGCACACCAGAAACGATACTTAAGTTTCGAATCGAATGTGGTTACGATTCCGGCAGCCCAGTTGCGAAATTCAGCTTTCGCACCGCAACCCTTCTTCTTGTTCGAGAATGCAATGAACATGCGTGATAGTAAATTTCCGAGTTTACAGGACGGTGCGACTCGATAACAAAGAATCGCCATTTTGTAGAAGCGTATTGACGTGTTAAATTTGGCTTTTTTGTGTATTGTTCAGTTGTTCGCCTATATTTTCTTTTGGAATGTGTATTGTAGCGCCGCCGCGGCAAAAAGGACATACCCGGTCTACAATCTAGAGTTGATACAAAATACTAGGAACGCGTATTTTGTAACAGTTATGACCGCATAACGGGTAGGTACAGGTAACAGGTATCGATTTTACCAAAAATACTAGGGGCGTATTTAAATACTCATGTACGCGAACGCGATATTTGGCCTCGATGGAGTATCGGGTCACGCGTCGGCCGTTCAGTAGAGGAAATACGTGTAAAGTATTATTTACGTAAAATACTCTTGGTTAAGCAGCCGAGCAGCGAGCGCCGCCGGTCCCGATATCTGCCGCGGTGTTTGAAGTATTTTCAGTATTTTGATATTTATTTGGTATAAAATAATAGGTACGATTATTTATACGTATTTCTCTGTCACGCTGTTCAGCTGTTATTTTCTAATTCTGATATTTTTCCCGAAAGGGCAATTCTGCACAGAAGATATCAAGTACAGAATAAATTATTTTAATACTTATATTAGTATATATAGCCGGCAAAGAGCATGAAATAAATTAATTTGATTATTCAAGAGCAGTAAATAATTTATTTTGTTACTTAATAATCTTTTTAGTTGCATAATATGTGCAATAAAATTTTCTGTTGTAATCAAATTCATGTCTTTTGAAATAAAGCTATTTTTAATTTAAACAACAAAAAGGATGGTAACGTAATAACTAGATTTATTTAGGTAGTACAATAGTGATGTAAGGATACGTATCCAAAAATCCGTTGGATACGGATATTAAAAGAATCCGGAACCGGCCGAGAACTTGAATACGGATTCGGAATCAAAATAAATTCGCATCGGCTGTATACTAATGCAAAGTGCAAAGAGAAAACGGAATCGGAATCGAGTGTAAGAGAACAACACGGTCTGCGATGTGGCATATTTGATCTTATGCTTTCTCTTTCTAATGACCTTTCCTAAAAAAAGATAGCATAGTGTTATCGGGGTAACGGGTATCATATGGGATGAGACCCATTGGTTAAACTAGGCCCGCCTCACCCGAACCGAATTCAAACGAGAACGAACGACGCCGACGCTGCCTTCCTATCCCTAACTTTCGACTTCGAATGATACCGATACCGCATCGACCTACCTAGCCGTGTATCCGGATAGAAACTGTTTTAGTATTGCATGCATACGTATACATGATCTGTCGCGCGGGTCAAGAAATGGATTCGTATTCGGATAATGGATACGGATATTAGCTGATTCCGATTCCGTATTATCCGGATATCTAAAGAATACGGATATTTACAATACTATAGTACAAGCCAAAGTTGATCGTTTTTTATTTTTATGTGGGAAACGTGGACTTTGTTTTCATATTTTTATAATATTTAAATTGCTTGTTATACGTAACAAAATATGGACGCACCCGGAATTTTGTCTGGGGGGGGGGGGGGGGGGGGTGCTGAATAATACAATTTGGTGGATTTCTTCAATTAGTAGTGCACTTTTTAAATTTTTGTGTGTCTAGGATGTTGGTCTGGGGGTGCTGCAGCCCTCCAGCCCCTCCCCTGGGTGCGCCAGCTTGTAAATAGCCTATGGACAAATAAATAAAACTAAACTAAACTAAACTATTGAGCAGTGCACCAATACGGTGGTCTAGAATATCAATATCAGGCCAATTTTTTGACAAAAGTCAAGTATTTAAATTAATTTTAAAATTATTATTTTAACATGAGTTAAGGCTAACCAAAGAACGTAAAGAAAAACAAAATTATCAGTTATTAAATATTTTTAAATATTAAATTATATGTATGTTTTAACGTATAACTTAATACTTAAAAATATTTAATTACTGTGATAATTTTATTTTTCTCTACGTACTTTGGTTAGCCTTAACTCATTATAAAATAATAATTTTAAAATAAATTAATTTAACTTTTGTCAAAAATTTGGCCTCATAGTAATATATCGCACCACCGTATTAGCGCTTGCCATCGTGAAACTTCGACCTGGCTGCAGCTCCTTTGACTTTAATAAGGAAAAAGAGATTATTTTATCTTTCAAGAGAGAATTTTTATTTCTAAATTAAATCGGTGAATAAAATGTGAACTTTACATTTAACATAACTTATCTTATTTTACTACTTGATGTTGCGATGTTGCCAGTTATCGTAAAAATTCCCTTACGATTTTGAACGCAGAACCAGAACGCCGTCTCTATAAACACCGAGCATTGAAAACGAATAGAGGCAACGCGACTAATCCTTTACGTACTACAAAAGTGGAATAAACAAAGTAGCACCAATATGGCCGCCAGACAGGACCGAATTACGTTTAAAGGCCGATAATTCTTATTCGATAAGTTCTATCACAAACTAATCAAAAGAACACTTTTAATACCACGAAAAAACGTAAATGCAAAGACGAACTTTCACAAATTATCAAATTGAAGCTTCGGTGCACCAATATGGCGGACGACGTACGTAAGACCGAGCCGGCGCGATCGCGTTGCCTCTTATTCGTTTTCAATACTCGGTGTCTATAAATCACCAGATAATTTGTACTTTGTAAAGTACTAGGTAAAAAATAACAGGTATTTGGAACAAGTATGAACTTGGAACTGGAACGTAACGTACCTGTTACCGAAAAATACTGGTTTGTATCAACTCTACTACAATCCGCTGGGTTTGCCGTGTTTCGGGGCGGAAGCGGCTTTCGGCAATGCGGTTTCTGTCCGCTTCTGGAGCAGCCACCTTGTGATCACTCGGTGGTTACTAAAGTGTAACTTTAATAATTAACTATGTCCCTTCTGGATGGCAGTTACATCTTTGTTAAAGTGTAATTAGCTTATGACCCGCTAAAAAATCAACGTTAATTTTTTTTAACCTTTACACCCGGGTATGCACGCATCTGAACGACCCGAACATGTATGTTTTACAGACTGAAGCCGGCGATTCCGCTAGTTAGTCAGGATTCCATGTGGAAATTAATTTGAGGGTAGTTTATCTCCCGGGTGGAGAGGAGATCGTCAAGGTTTATGTGATGCACTCCTTTGGGGTAAGGGTTACCTACCTGCTAAATTTCAGTTTTATAGACCTTTGAGTTTTGGGATTTTTTTGGTGGAAATAAATCGCTCTGGTTATTAGCATTTAGTTTCCACTATTACATTCTAAAAAAAGCAAAAAAGCAATTAATTTTTAAATAAGAGGCATAAGCTTTAATGACATCAGAAATTCCAATCAACATGCACAATGGACGTGGCCTAAATATCAAATATCGCACATCTAATTTACAGTCTCAATGTATTGTTCCGTGCGGCCGAAATTCAGAACGCACTTTCGCTTTTCTAACCTTTATTTACTGCCAATTCCAATGTCACAATAAACTCTCTACTGACAGAGTACGCTCTCCTCAGACTGAATACAAAATCAACGTTTTGTTATCTACTTTTATCTTTACAATTTTTTTATTTTACTCTTTGTTGCAGTGTGTCGTCTGGTGGTAGTAATCAAGAAAAACAAAGGTACAAATTCCATGTCTGGGATTGCCAGACAAATCAGAACCAACATTTAAAGAGGCACCTGTTGAAGCACACGGATTCTGTAGAGAAAGATTTCTTTCGATGTAATAAGTGTGAATATCGAACCGTTAGAAAACGCAATTTAAGGAACCACATCTTGCAGCACCACAACCCACAAAAAGTTGGTTTGTTTGGATGTGACAAATGTGACTATCAAACAATTAGAAAAGATTTTTTAAAGAACCACATCTTACAGCATCACAACCCACAAAAAGTAGGATTGTTTGGATGTGATAAATGTGAATATCGAACAATTAAAAAAGATTATTTAAGGAACCACATTTTACAGCACCACAACCCACAGAAAGTCGGTTTGTTTGGATGTGACAAATGTGACTATCGAACAATTACAAAGAAACGTTTAAAGAACCACATCTTACAGCACCACAACCCACAAAAAGTCGGGTTGTTTGGATGTGACAAATGCGAATATCGAACAATTAGAAACGATCGTTTAAAGAGCCACATCTTACAGCACCACAACCCACAAAAAGTCGGCTGGTTTGGATGTGACAAATGTGAATATCAAACAGTTAGTCGATATTATTTTAAGAACCACATCTTACAGCACCACAACCCACAAAAAGTTGGTTTGTTGGGATGTGACAAATGTGAATATCGAACAGTTAATAAATATTATTTAAAGAACCACATCTTACAGCACCACAATCCACAAAGTGTCGGTTTGTTGAGATGTGACAAATGTGAATATCGAACAGTTAGAAAAAATGCTTTAAGGAACCACATCTTACAGCATCACAACTCACACAAAGTCGCTTTGTTTGGATGTGACAAATGTGAATATCGAACAGTTAGTAAATATTATTTACAGAACCACATCTTACAGCTCCACAACCCACAAAAAATCGGTTGGTTTGAGTGTGACAAATGTGAATATCGGACAATTAGAAAAGATCTGTTAAAGAAGCACATTCTGCAACACCATAACCCACAAAGAGTCGGTTTGTTTGAATGCGACAAATGTGACCATCGAACAGTTAGTAGATATTATTTAAAGAACCACATCTTACATCACCACAATCCACAAAAAGTAGGTTTATTGAGATGTGACAAATGTGAATATCAAACATATTCTAAGGATTATTTAAAGAAACACTACTTAAGACATAAAACCCCCGAATAAGTTAAATAATTTCGATGCGACATATGCAGTTATCAAACACATTATAGGGCTTATTAAAAAAAAAACACTACTTGAAGCAGTGGGGTGAGAGGGGTACAATATATTTTTTTTCAAGATGGTAGATGTTATGCTTCCGGGATAGTTTTGGCCTGACGTTAATAAATATAAAAAAGATAAAGCAGGTGGGGTGGTTTTGAAAAAAAAATATATCGGGAAACGATGTTTTTATTCTAACTAAAACACTGTGTAATATATTATTGATTTAGTCGTGGTGGGGTCAAAGAACTCAATATTACATGAGCATTAGAAATTGAAAGAGAGGTGAAGCTATGATGAAGTAGAAGGGACGATAGAACTCTTCACTTCTACATTCATTTTTTCAAACAAGTCTCGAATCAAGAGCAGAATAACAGACGCAGATTTATGCTCCTATTCCTTTCGCAAGATCTAGGGTGCCAAAAACGTTCCTCATGGACAGAAATTACCCTTTCTACCCGATAATCTTTTGTAAATACGTAAATAGAGTCAGAATATACAGGGTGTCCCATAACTAATGGACAACAGCGCAGCTGGAGATACTAGACATCAAACTAGACCGATAAGTCATTTAAGATTTTTCGAAATGATACTCCTTATAAGTGTAATACAGTGTTTTGAAAGTGAAAATTTATTAAAATAAGTCATAATGTGAAATCGGTTCAATGTATCGAATTAAAAGTTGGCATTATTATGTTTTTATGGGCAAGCAATAAGAAATTGTGAACATTTTTAAGTTTCAGTTGAAAAAAAAACATTAAGAAAAATGTATTAAGGTAAAAGGTGGCCACTTTCAACATCTAATAAAGTAAGCTCTCTTGGTTTAACTGCATGGTTCCTAATTTATTGCATTGTGTTAATTAAAATATGAAATTAATTACTTTGATTTTCTTATGCATTGTTGTGTTTTGTAACACCCACCACTGATTCCTATCTCTCTTTTCTTTATCTGGTTGGCGGCGGGTGAGCGGTAACCCTGGAATACAGCTGGCGGTGACAAGAAAACCTTTTGCGTAGGGCCGGAAGTCCCTTGTGTCTACTGCTTGTAACCCACCACTTAATCTAACACTTTTCCTAGCCTTGCAATTTATTACCTAATAATATTGTACTTACTGCAGAGGTTTTGTTCACTAACTTCAATTTTTCTATGATTTTTGACTTTTAAATAAATATTCTACTTATTTACTATGGTTTCCCTGTTCCCCAACAGAAAAACACAAAATTTCTGGATCAATTACACTTTTATTTCCACAAGTTACGGTTGGGAGCCACCCAAAAATACACTTTTCACAGTTTCTTCAATTTTTACAAACTTTTAAATACTCCAAGACAATCTCTTGGGTTTCAACGCACTTACTTGTTCACTTTTTAATTTATCGCAATTTGAATCAAGAAAAATTCGGCGCGCTCCAAAACTTCCGACTAACTCCGTACTATTGATTCCAGACTTTTGAACTTTCCCGTGGACAGAAATCAGACCGAATTTGGGCAGAGTAACGATCTTACATCTTCGAGTACGTACAACTATACTGCTTTCTAGCCGGAGCTTTTCCGCTTATATAGGGAAAATTCCCATAAATTTTCCCTCTTTTACAACTTTTTCGCGGAATTAATGTGACAGCATGCTATTTACAACCCCATAAATCGTATCTCCACCTGCGCTTTCTAGGAAAATCTACGTGGGCGACCCTATTTTAGCCGGCAAATGAAGGAAAAGAGCGGAATTTATCGGTTATTCACGACGTTTTCTATTGCTTTCTGCTTTATCTAGTGACATTTAATAGCGCGCGCCTTTATAACAAGGCTATAAACTTATTTTGCTATATTTAATAACCCTTGTTTTTCCCGGTACATCTGTTCAAATGTCATCGCGGGGCGTCTTCTTTTATTGGACCAATGAGATAAAATAGCGCATAATTTCACCGTTATAATAGAATAATTTGGGAAGGAGTCTTTTCGGACGGGGGAGAATCTTCCCTATAGACAACAGCTTATGCAAACGGTTAGTTTGCTGCAGCTGGCTGCAGCTTCTTGAAATGATCGGCCGAATTAACGCGTTTCGGGACTTAGAAAAGTTTTCGCGGATTCTCAGTGAAGTTAAGTGAAATATTGTCTTCATACACAAGTGAAATTTTTCTTTACAATAAAGAATTAACTTTTCTAATTATGTGAGTTAACTTGTATAATTATTTTATAAATTATTTAAATCAATTTTATTAATCAATTTTATGGCCGCTTAGGTGTTTGAATATTTTTTTCAAATGAATTATTTTCAAATAGACTTTAACCCTTCCCTAATATTTCAAGTTCTTTAATAAATTTTAATCCAACTATTTATTACTTATTATTATTATTTTTATTTCTTAACATTTTCCCTATCTGAATAAATATTGTAAACATTCTTCAAACGCGAACGTAACTTATTTTAATGATTGCCCTTTTGTGTTGCGAATTGATTTTCGAGAAGTTCTTTCCGTATTTCTAAATATAATTCCTTTTCAAATTATTTTTCAAAATTTACTTTCGTTCATTTGTTTACACGGTTTTACCCCCTTAAATAAATACTTATAGGCCGGATTGCCACAGTTTAAACGGAATATCTCGAAAACGGTTAGAGATATCAAGATCGACCAAGTATACCTTATTAGCTTAAAAATAACCCTTCTTTGAGAAACTTGGATTGAAACGTACCTACTATTACAGGTAAGAAAAAAATCATAGGTTTATTAAACCCAGTGTATGTAACTAGCGCCCCCTATTGTGAAACTTAAAAATGTTTACAGATTTTTTTTTCTCACCCTTACAAACATACCTAATACTGCCAACTTTTAATTCGATATATTGAACCGTTTTCAAATTATGGCTTATTTTTCAAAATAAACTTTCACTTTCAACACCCTGTATCTCTATAACGAGTATCATTTCGAAAAAACTTATATGACTTAATCGGTCTAGTCTGATGTCTAGTATCTCCAGTTACTCTATGGCCCACTACTTATGGGACCCCCTGTATAATTTATGGATAACAATTCGACTTACCTTGGGTAAACGTGAGAAAAGAAAATAAAAATGTGGAAATTTGGGATCGCTCTGAGCACTGTGTCTACCCGTCCATGCTTCTCTCTCTCTCTCTCTCTCTCTCTGCCGCCGGGATCTTCCCTTCCTAAGTCGCGTACCGCACTTTTGGTGCTACCGGGAGCGAATAGGTACGAGGGACTGTAAAATAGTAAGAAAAGCAGTAAATGGGAAGGTATAGTAGGTAGATCGAGAAAGTATAATTTTAAAAGCATGAACAATTAGTAACTATGAAAACCCGAAAGTTTGAATGTAAAGATACACAAAATTTTTGGTAACTATCGTAATATATTTTATTTTTAAAAAATGAATTTATTTATGTACTAAATTTCAGAAAAGAATATTAGTTAACTGTACAAACACACTCAAATTATTATTTACAGCATAATCGAGGACGAAACAACATCATTGACTATCTAAGAGAGATATTCGACTCATCATTCATCAATGACCCAGTCCTCACAAGAAAACTCCCTTCTCTCGCTCACCGCCGTGTTGATGGGGATCTGCCCCTTTTCTACCGATATTTTCATAGATTTTGCTCAACAGGACTAACGGCTATCATTCCCACTTGACTGCTCCTGACACAACGAGATTCGCTTTATGCATCCCTTTATTGTTCAGCTACAAAATTTTAGCTGTTCTCTAACTTTTTTTTCGCGTACCATGAGTGCTGTGGATCAATCGCGTACCACTGATTAAAAATTTTTTTTATCTACAACCGTGCGGTAAGTAAGTAGTACTTTACTGCACTGATTTAGTGATTTCAGTGCGGTAAGAACCTTTTTTCTTTTTAAAACATTTATTAACATCATTATATTTATACATGCCATTTGTCCCTACTTTTTTCTGCACATATGAGTACATAAAGAATCTAAATATACAAATATTATGTACATTTTATGGTTTTCGCAAGCCTGTTACGTGAGTACAGGACAGGGAGCTGGTGTTGGCTCTAGTGAAGGGCAAAATGACCGGAGGTCGGTTATTTAACAATTGTCCGGAGAGTCCATTCAACGTATAAGAGAACTTTTTTACTTGAAGAGTTTTTGATATGTAAAGTTTTCAATTGTTTTAGTAATTGTTTTTTGGTGGAAAGATCATAAAAAACCACCTTGATTTATAAAGAAACTTGTTTTCCCCAATACACTTTATCGGGCCTTCATTAGTTGACACAATTTTCATTTTAAGGAAAGTAAAGTAGTGAATACTTATTTAGTACCACTCTTGAATTTATCGGGCGGTTTTGTGTCGCGTGGCTCGTTTCGTCCGGTTGGACTGGACGTGCGGCGCACGACAAGATGCCGGCCACCGTTCACACGCATCGCACCAGCCAATCCGGGCACGACAACCTCCATACTGGGCGGGCGAACCGCATACCGCGGCACACATTCTGCCGTCAAGTGTATGGTAGTTTTTGAGCTTTTTCTATGTAACTTATTTTATTATTTTAAAAATAGAATGGTTTATTTTATTTGCTGTTATTTATTGTCTATTCTTAATTGTTAACTTTCTGGGTGGTCTTTGTTTTGTTTCTATTTATACATTATATACACGTGTTTATGCTTTAGGTTTAGATTTTATTTACAGTTGATTTATTTGTATTTGCATTTATATTTACTTATTTACATTTTATTTATATTTGAACATAGATATTTATGTGTTGTTAACTTTGTGGATATTTATTTGTTTTATTTATATTTATACATTATTTACACGTGTTTATGCTTTAAGTTGGATTTTATTTACAGTTGATTTCTTTGTATATACATTTACTTAGTTACATTTTATTTACATTTAAACATAGACTTACATAGTTGTTAGTCTGTTTTGTTTTACGGTGGTCGACGACGTCGACATCTGTATGGTACAATGGCAGCTTTTTGTATATGGGGCCATGTTTGTGTCGCTGTTCTGCGTTGTATCGTAACTGGGTTAAATTACGCGTGAGTGCTGAATTTGCTGGTTTTATTGTGTAGAATTTTTGGCTTCAGGCCGTTACGTAGTCTGTTATTTTTTCTACGCCCACCATCTCATGTAGTTCTCTTATAACTATCCTTCTTGGGGCTGATGTCACACATCTCAATAGTCTGTTTTGTATTCTTTGAGTTTTCTCAAATTGCGTCGTGGATATTGAGCACCACACAGGTGCTGCGTAACAAATAACTGGTCTAATTATCTGTTTGTAAATTATTAACTTATTTTGTGGTGACATGTATGATTTGGGTGAGAAAATGGGATACAAGCTCTGCGTTGCCAAAAACGCTTTTTGCATTATCGCATTTACGTGGAGTTTGAATGACAGTCTCTCGTCCAATGTCACTCCAAGGTACTTTATTGATATTGTTGGTATGATAGGTGTATTATTTATGGTTAATGGGATAAATATTTTATTATTAGTAAATTTCTTTGTAATTACGCAGCACTCTGTTTTTGTGGCATTGATCTCCACTTTCCATTTCTGATAGTATGGTATTAGTCGCTGCAGATGCCCCAATATTTGTCTCTTTGCTGCTTCAGCATAATACGAGTGAGCGTATATTAGGGCATCGTCAGCGTACATAACCAATTTAGTTGTGGGAATTACTGGTGTATCAGAAGTAAACAGACTATATAGGATGGGTGACAACACCGTGCCTTCTTGCGGGATACCCGCTGTGATGGTTTTTGTTTCGGATAGTTCTGTCTCTACTCTCACTCTTATCTTCCTGTCGGTAAGATAAGAGTGAATAAGGGTAAGAACCTAATTGTTTGCTAAGGCTGTGTACCGTTGTCAAACCTGGTTAACCGCATCGGTTTCTTCGGTGACATTAATGACAGATACTTTACAGGGGCTGCGTTTCCAATCTTACCAACTTTTCAGATTACCGATACTTACGGGACACAAAACCGTAACCGAAGTTGACAACGGTACACGCCCTAAATTTCGTGCGGATGCGGTTAGTGATTCTAGGGTTTCTTAAATCAGAGTGCCGGAACTATAACTACCGCGAGGTGTCGCGACTCGCGGCTGCACCGTGTCAATACATCAACATGACGAGACTTCGACATGCTTTGCGGTGGGAGCAGGTTACCCTTGGATTTATTAAGAAAGGATTCGATATTCCGTATAGGTACTGTGAGCGTATCGAACGTGAAGCCTTATATTTGTTGTTTGTTATGAAAACATCTTCCTCTAGAGGTACAGTTTACGAACTTTAAGGAAATACGTAATTGAATCAAGAATGGTAGTAGAAAGAGATAAAATAGCATTGGAGTGTTGAACCTCAGAAGTGTTGCTGTCTCTGCTGGTTACTTAGGAAAACCGTCTGAACACTCGGTTACATGTATCTACGTCTTTGTCTAATGAACTAGAAAAGAAAAAGTGCGACTTATAGATTTATAAATGACTCTAAGCGACTTTAAATAAACCTTTAGAAATAATATAACCTATAAATAATAAAACCTTTTTAACTTAAATTTATTATTGTTTAGCAGAAAACTAAAATATTTTAAGCCTTTTATTACTTTTAGTAAATCTTGTGATGGTTCTCACGTATTTTTTGTACTAAAATAAAAGGTACAATAAGATGTAGCCAATGTTTACAAATTGTGTTTACAGTGTCGCTTAGAATGGTTTGTTTTGGCTTCAAAGAATGTTAAATCATCCCGTATGCATTCTTAATAAATCCATGGGTTCCCTAGATCCTTGTCGGAAGTTCTGTTTGAAAATCTTGAATGGCGTCCCGTGTCGAATAAACCCACTGGCCATCAACCCATCTACCATTTCTAAAGTAACTTTGGATTATAATAGATTTTTGTTCTGCCGTGATTGCCATATTTTAATTTTCTTAAAAATAAAAACTTCAAAACTTGACAGTTTTATTTTTCGTTCACCTATGTTACCTTTCAAGAGTAATACTTTGAGGACTTTTTTATCTTACGTTATGTCGCAGAATGATAAAGTAATAAAATAACTGTCTTTGGAAGTATTTGTTTTTATTAAAAAGAGAGATTTACAAATGTTGCATACTTAATAATTCTTATGTCAAAAAATTTAGTGAGAAGGATGGTTCTGCATAGCTGCAACAAGCGAAGAGATGTCAGGTTCAATAGTTCAGTAGTTAATTCACGCGCAAATCTGGGTCAAGATTAAGTCTATTACGAAATTTATTTTAATTTTTAATTTATTTAATTTATTTATAAAACAATTATTTTTTGGACAGAGCTGGATATTCATTGTTAGCCCTCAGCCAAAATTCAGCGAACTCAAACCTGGCAAACTCCAATTTCAAACCTCCATCGCATAATAGTTCTGTCAAAGACTCTTTCGTGGTTTGTCAGGGTTTCGGGAATGCTAGTAAAATTAAAATTGAATTGGTCCGCCGACTAACGTTTTAAGCGCCACTTTTTCCAAAGCGAAGATTTTGTTGTAAAGACGTTGGAACCGACTTTTGTTACCTTAATATGTGTTTTGGCGTAGGCAGTAGTTCTTTAGAACAATTTATTAAACAGATGTGAAAAGTGCGGGAAACAGACTTCTCTCATCAGAATAACCTTGTATGTGCCGAGATGGCTAGCGTTTCGAGTGTCATCAGTTTGTCGCCGGGTGACCAAAAATGGTTGAATAACAGAAAAAGGAGGAAAGTAAAGATCTGTAACTGGCAAGACAAAAAGAGAAAGGCTTGGAGAGATTCAGGAAACCCCTATATATATATATATATATATATATATATATATATATATATATATATATATATATATATATATATATAAAGACACCTGTACCGGGAAAACTGCCACCAGCAGAGGTTAGTAGAAGAGGTTGTAAGCGCCCGCTATCCATTAATTACATGAGGTGTTTTTTTTTTAGTTTGATTGGGGTTCTGTGAAATAAGAGGAGAAAATGATACTACGTTTAAGGTGCACTATAACGAATTTAATTAAATTTAGTAAAAAATACGCTGCAATACCACCTTCCCTAATTCTTGTACTTCCTCTATTGTAATGATTGTACACGTGACGTACATGTCTTTTGGTAGTATACGAAGACAGTCATTAGACCACGGATTTCATAAAGACTTATGCATTAGACGTATCTACATCCTCCTCGTACCGCCACTCCAGCCTATCGACCACGGCGCACTGCAGCTCCACAGCACATAAAACAACCAGCAGTATTACTCCCTCATTATTAACCAACTGCGCATATTTTCGCGCAAGACAGTGTTTGGTGTAGAAGCCTTCAAATGCCGCCAGTAAGTAACAGGGTCGGTTTAGATTTTAGTTGGTGTAGCGTCTTTGTCTGTATACGGTGGTGTTGCTTGAGTTTTAAGTCATAGACACTCGTACCCAATTTATTTGACAAATAAACGTGTTTTTTTCTTTTATCTATTGTTTGGACCGTTACATATTTTTTTTTATTCATAATAGATAAACCAAAACAGAGTTGTGTATGTGCTGTGAAAAATTGTTCAAATAAGAGCTACTCTTCTTGCAACTGGAGTTTCTTTAGATTTCCTGCTGATTCAAGAAGGTAAGTACGGTATATTACAAATGTTTTTAAAAAATGTGCTTTATGTTTGCTACATTTTTAAATTATTCCAAATCCGACACTGACTTCTACACCCAACTGACGTTAGCGAGGTCAAATTATTATTTTCAAGGACAGCGTCGAGTAATACTGCTGGTTATTTTATGTGCTGTGGCAGCTCCTCAGCCCGACGGGGGACCACACGCGTTGATCGAACCACATAAACACAGAAGTTCGAACCCTGACCACAGGTGCTCACGGAGTTGCATGCAGCGCCGACCTGTGTTTCTGCAGCTTCACACGCGAAGCAAAGTAGATGCCGCACGTCTTGCAGCATCTGTTATGGATAGTTTGATCATTCACCAAAAGAGATGGGCAGTAGTAATCGTAGGGCATCTGGGAATAGCCCGCATGTTTGGGATACGCTGTGAGGCATTGCCGAAGCAGGAACGGTGCGAAAGACTTCCCATCGTGTTCGCCAGGCTCCGGCACAGTCGGTTCTCCGGTCACTTGGAGGATCGGATAAGGTGGAGGCATGAATCGTCCGCGAACCACAGTGTGCATTGCACTCCTCAATGTCCCGCAGCTTATAAAACGATCTTGGACTGTATTTAATATTGTCTATGCCCGGGATTGATTTTGTAATACAAAATGATATCTGTTATAATAATGTAAATTCTCTGAATTAAAAAGTTGACGTGAGATATTCATTGATCCCCCCCCCCCTTGATATGAGCTTTGGTGAGATTTTGCCGGACCCCTCATTTTGAACTCACGTAATTAGGAAGTGTCCTATGTCAGAAATATGGAGTAACTTCAACATCATTTAATAGGCTTTCACTTAACTTGCCAAACAAAAAAAAATATCTCGATATCTTCAAAATTGACATACAGATAATTAAAAACAAAAAATACATATGTTTTTTACATTTTTAGGACTATTTATTAAGAGAAAATGGAAACTTCCTAATTAATGGACGCCCATGGGACGCCCCCTTATTATTTTTCTGTTGTTGTTTGGTGGAAGTTATTGCAAACGCAAAGGTGAAAAGTTCCAAACAGTTTGTCGTTTACCTCATGAGTACTGATGATTTTAAGGACCTGACTATTATTCTGAACTCACTGGCCACAAGAAATTGTAACATTAGTGATCATGTGTGGTATCAAATTGTTGCTGATGACCCTACAACTTTACGATGAAGAACCTCTCACAATATCCTGCAATCATACTAAACACACTCTTTAGCCAAAAAATGCAAAGGGCATCGCAGGAAAAATCTTCCTCCAGTAACAGTAAACACATTTTCAAACCTGTATAAAGGTCTACTTGGGTTTGCTTGGCTGCTAAAAAGAAAGATTGGACGCTATGCGCAAGTTCATTCCACCGGAATTTGTTACATTTTACTAAGAATTTCAAGCTGATCAAGGTGCTGATTAATCACCAGCACCATATTAATTTGTACATTTCATAGTATTTTGTACTTTTATACATTCATTGTTATACTTTAGTAGTACATTACGTAGTAATAAAAAGCTAAGTTCGGTAATTCCTCGCAGAGGAAACGGAGTAGACGACACAGAGGAATGTGATTTGTAGTCGCGCGACTTTCGAGCGAATAGAGCATGAGGAAATTTCCGAACTGATTTGCTTACTATCTGTCAAAAAATTCTTTATCGTCATAGGCTAACAAAGTTTATGGCCCCAACGTGTAATCAATCATATTACAATCCATTGTAAAATAAACATAAAACTTATTGTAGTTTAAATAAAACAAAAACAACAAGGGAGGCGAACACAACATTTCAAAACAAGAATGTTGCGCATGTGCGAACTTTCCCTCCATCCCGTCCGTCTAAATGCGCCGAGGAAAAAGATGCCCCTCCAAGACCTCGGAATTTGAATAACCGAACGATCAATCGTTTTCATCTGAAGCCTCCAAATCCATTACCGAACGCCAAAATCTGTCATCAATGTCATCTAGACGGTCGCGGAGGAATAACCGAACTCAACTAAAATAAAGTTGTACTTTTCTTGTAATCCTGTCTCTAGCTCGGCTGAGAGAAATCAGCTGGTTCGAGCAATAACGTTGTTAGTTAGTCTCTTACAACGTTATTACCTCGAAAACAGGTGTTCTGTATTTTCAAATTACAAGGTCGCACAGACTTTTGCTTTATATATTAGGTTTATGGCATGCAGACCTGAAACATTTGACCGAAATAATAATAGAGACTTTATATATTAGGTATACAAACACATTTATTTCGATTTCTGAATAATCAATAATTTGTCATTTACAACGTTATTCGGCGGACCAATTCAATTAATTCTCATAACATGCTCCATTCGCAGCGACTCCGGTTTACGTTTTCTCTTTTTGAACACTAGTTTTCCCAACTAGCTCAACGTTTGTTCAAGCTTAATTCATCATTCTGACCCCTATTGCCTGAAGACCAGGGCGGTCATCTCGACGACTCTTCGTTCTTTTCGCGGAACCCATTAGATCCTCGGACCTATATACTGCTTTCTAACTCTATTATATCACACTTCCTCCCTGCTATTCCTTCCGCGGAGCCTTTCAGCCCGTGGAAGCTATATGACTATTATTCACTTCTTCACGTAGGTGTAGGCAGTGGCGCAACTAGCATAACAGAACAGGCAGGTATTATAATTGGAAAAACGCGTCGTTGTCCGAAAAATCTGGCTTGAAAAAGCGCCTTGCCTTCGAAAATTAAAATAGGTGGGTAAGGGGACCCACCTCCCCCCCCCCCCCCTAGTTGCGCTACTGCCTCAAGGCAGCCTCAGACAGAAACTAAATGCAGGTCTTTTGCAAAACTAAACATTTCTTCGCAGTTTTTTCACTTTTACATGAAACAGTCCGCGGAGCCTGACATTTCTTTTTTAAATTCAACGGGTCATATGCTTAAAAAACTATTAAAATACGTAAGAAATGCATTGTAATCAGGTCTCCAAAATCACAAACTTTTTCTCAGCTTTCACCCTTGTGTTTTTATTTAAAAAAAAATCTCGTAGCTCTTGCTCTTGCAGCATCTTTTCGACGTAACTAAAACATAACTTTAAGTTAACTAATTTCTATATGAGAACTCTCTATTAACTTAATGCCGCCACGTCGCGACAACTTTGTATAATTCTCAACGATATCAAGAATTGTGACAAGTTAACTTTTCGTAATACTTTCGGGTGACTTTCCGGTCTTCAATGGTCAATACCTCTTTAAGCTTACCTTGGAGATTTCTTTAAGATGTCCTAGAACCGGTTGAGAGTAAAGGAGAGCGTTTGATGCATCACAACTAACAGAAAATATAGTACTAGATGTAGATGTTTGTCCCGAAGCAAACTTCTAAATCTCATAATAGGACATCTTAGAGTAATCTTCAATGTAGGCGTCAAAAGGTATCGACAGTTTCTAGAAAACTGAAAATTCATCCAAAAGTATTATGAAAGTTGTCATAATTTTTGATAACATTGAGCTATTATAGGTACAAAGTTGTCTCTCACTCCGCGACAAAGGGTCATCCTACAGGACTTAGTTAACTTAAATTTATTTTTTAGATACGTCACGATGGTGCCCTCCCTAGAGCAACAGTCACAAGAAGACTAATTGCGTTATTGCCTATTAGGCATTTTTATTAGTTCTTTAAGAAATAAAAATATACAGGTGCCCATGCAATCAATTTTTGGCGAAGACCTGATTACAGAGGAATTTTGATAATTTTTACCTTATCTTGTGACCACCGTTGGGGGAGTTCGAGTTGGACGCTCGGAGTTCTCCGAGCGCAAATATCAGACATACGTTCTTAGATGACAAAGTAAGAAGTAACATACAATGTCCAATTTCTGTGCTCGCAGCGTTCCAAGCGTCAAATCGAACTCCCCCACTAAATGGTTTTTAAGAAATTTAAAAAATACCTGGCGCCGCGAAAGGTGGCCTTCTTTTATACCCAAGGAACAAAGTTGAGAATAAGTTTTGGTTTTGGAGAAGACGTGATTACAGTGTATTTTGTATGTATTTTTACTAATTTGTTGCACATATGACCCGTTGAATTTAAAAAAAAATATGTCAGGCGCCACGTTCCCTTCCCAGTAAACACAAGATGGCTGCTCCAGAAGCCGCATTGCCGAAAGCCTCGTCCGGCCCGAAACGCGGTAAACCCAGCGGATTGTAGACCGGGCATGTACCCTCTGCAGCGACGGCCTATGGAATGTTATGCCGCTCATGTAGTGTTGGGATCACTCGAGTGAAAAATAACCTATCATCCGGTTTTTTCAATAACCTGAATCATCCGGTTATCATCGGCTATAATTCGAGTGACGAAAAATCGGTTTTTATTTTCCAACACGTCTACAATTAGTTGCTGATTTATCTACTACCGAGTTAAATCACTCGATTCTCGATCGTCGCGTCCTTCAAGGTCGCGTCGCAAGTAGTGTTGGGATCACTCGAGTGAAAAATAACCTATCATCCGGTTTTTCAATAACCTGAATCATCGGTTATAATTCGAGTGACGAAAATTCGGTTTTTACTAAACTACATATACATTTATCAATATAAAAGAACCATTGTTCGGCTCGCCACAAAGCACAACGGAGACTAGCCTGACGATAAAGATAAATAAAAATATTGAATTCTAAGAACTTTTAACCCTTTGCTTCAACACCGATGTATGTAAACATTCGCATTCGAATTCGTGTGAAAAACCGACGAGTGATAAATTAGTTCTTAAAATAAAATCATTTGAATTCTGCTGAAATGCTGTAGATGAACGATGAACCGTCAGTATTAATATTAGTAGTCGAGTGAAAAACCGGTTATCATCCGGTTTTTAAAATCACTTGAATACTCAGTAGTCGGTTATTAAAATAAGTCGGTTATTCCCAACACTACGCTCATGGCCATGAGCGCATTACAAAGGTATCTTCCTTTCACCCCCAAGGAGGATCTCCCGTGCAGCTCCTGAGCCGCACACAGTTGTTCCATTCAACTGGGGCATCAAGCACCTGAACCGTTCGAGCCCTATCCCCCCTGCCCTCTCTTGAATTGAGCTTAATGTCAAACTTGTCAATTTGTTCCTTTCAGAACGGTGTCGAGTGACTCCGGGGCGAGTCGCTCCGGGGCGTCAGACACCTGAAAGGAATATTACTATTGGGTGCAGTACCATAGGCCTACCATAATTTTATCTTAGTGCAGTACCGTTGGAGCTCCGCTGTCCGTCCACTGGTGGATTAGCCAAGTACTGTGGCTGGCCCGCCCACGGCTAGACGGGCTAGGTGCAGTAATGCTTGGTTTTAATACAAATTTTAGATGGTCCGCATTGGGCATTTTAGAAAGACTTTTACAGTAAGATAGTCACTGGAAATTAACAAAAATAATTTGCAATGTACACCCTTGCTATTACATCAATTCTAGACAAAACATTTAAAATATGAATTCAAAATCTTTGTTCCTAAACTTTGGTATGCCGGGCTAAAATGCAATTATTTTCGGAGATTTTAACTTATTTTTTCTATAGAAATGTTCTAGAATAACCAGCGTTAACCCTCTTAAATTATATTACATTTGAATATACATTTCATTTTGCTCTTTATAAAAACGTGCTGAACATCTTTGCTCAAAGAATTTAAATATAGCTATTTGCAGATTAACAAACTTTGCTCATTTTTGTTGGAAGAGTGATAAATAGTAAATTTATTCATTACTTTAAACTAGTTTATAACTTTTCTAGATAGAAAAGTATGAAAACGTCAGAAGATGAGGAAACAATTATAAAGTAGTGGAAAATTTTATTTAAAAAGATATTTACATACAAAACAAGAAACAATAAAAAACGCGGTCGTCACTGAAAATGCTACAATATACATTCCAAAAAAATATATAGACGAACAACACACACAAAAAGACACCAAACACAACAATATGGAGGACTTGCAGAGCCTCCATAGACAACACGGCAATACGCCACAAAAAATGGCGGATCGTCGTTATCGAGTCGCACGGTCCTGTAAACTCGGAAATTTACCATCACGCATGTTCATTGGATGGCGGGAAAAGTCAAGCGGAACAATCGCGGTAACTTGGCGGTTAGCCATCTCCATTAAGTTTAAAAAGAGAAGGGTCAGCCGCTTACGAACCGAATGCGGTGCGAAAGCTGATGTTCGCAACTGGGCTGCCAGAATCATAACCGCATTCGATTCGAAACTTAAGTATCATTTCTGGTGTGCCGAGTCCGTGACGCTTTAGGTTCAAAGCTGGCAATTCATCGCATGGAAATAACACGCGCTTACCGCATGCAGTCAGAATTTGGCAAAAAGCGCCGCCGACTTCCCACCAGTGCCGACTATTTCCCGACTGCTGTTGGTTTACTGGGTTCTTTCATGTAAAAGTGACTACACTTCGAAAAAATGTTTGGTTTAGGAAAAGACCTGCCTTTGTATTTTTTGACCTGCCTTTAGTTTCTCTTTCTGGAAAACCCTCTCTCTCTGCCTCGGGGAAAACTACACCTATAATTTTAAATATTAACGCTCAGATTTACCAAAAAGGTTTAATATTTAGGATGGGTTTAAATTAAGATCTTTTAATTGAAGTTAGGTTTTGACAGGTTTTTGTCATCAGCAAGTCGCCTTAAAAACATAATTTATTTTCATATTTCAGTAATTTGCTTGGTTTTCAAATGATTCTCATCTTGGAACGTGCTGCTAAAATGGACTTTGCTCTGTAATTGTGGAAAGTACGGACTAAAGTTTTTTTATTTCTTTATAAGTTTGCGAAAAAACTCTGAAAAAGATCCATCGAATAAAACTTAGTTGTATTCTTACACGTGTCGGTTTAGAATTTTAGGTTGTCAACTTAGATGAAATAGCGTTGGAAAATCAGGCTGTAAATTTTTACTTTTAGTTTCTACTTTAATATACTTCAAATAACTAAAAACCAAAAATAGGCAATTTTAAATTAGGTACTCCTAACTTTGTTTGAAGAAAGGTTTTCCTCAAACCGCGCTCCTACGCTACTTCAGTTCAATCTCCAGACTAGGCGGGGGCGCTGTAATGTGGCGTGTGATTGACATTTCATATGTCATTTCGTGTTGTCCCGTTGTCACAAATGTTTGTATTTTTCTTGCATTGGTCTGCGATGCGATGTTGCTATCAGGGCCCTGAAACTTTAAATATGGATTATCGCAGCTGCCACTTGTCACATTTAGTTAGCGAACTTGCCATGGAGGGACTACTTCCAGACGACAGACGACACATCGTCAAAATTAGACCAATCAGGTTATTTTATTCTCGGTTGTCTCGCCTTTGTCTTGTCCGTCAGCCATTTTATAATTTTGTAAAAAGATGAAAATTATTTTATTTGAGATTTTAATCACAATTCATCGGCTTAGAAAAGCAAATTAGGGCTTTATTACTTTTCCAGGTAAGTGTTCTTTTGTATTAAAGAAAAATATAGCCTATTATCAATACATATCTTGAAACATGGTATTCTGTTAAATAGTTTAGTAAACAAACATCTTTCCAGGTATTTTTAATTTTAAATTGTACGTGTAGTTTGTTTAAAATATACAGTTTTTTCGTTTTTTGATATTTTAAAGTGCAGTTATCAGCAAGTCTGACAACAAAATATACCTACTTTGAGCATTCAAAATAATACACACCCTAATGTATTTCCAATACCAATATGTTCCGAAGACTAGGCTAATATTAATAATTTATTTATTTATTATATGGTTTATTTAAGTGAACACAGTTTCGAAATAATAAAATAAATGATGAAAGTTGGCAATAGTGAATTTGGCCATTTCTGTTTTGTGGTCTTTGTGTCATAAAGAATGATTTTAATCAAACTTTTTTTTATTGTAGATGTAAATAGACAAATCAGATATTGTAGTTTGGTAAGTACCATTTTCTTAATCATATTTAAAACATATTTCGTGCTAGGTGTAACTATTTAGATGATTTTAATTCCAGAACATTCAGTGTGATTTATATTTTTATCATATTTTTTCTGATTGTCGGAAAAATTAATTTTGTAGTTTGCCACCCATACCCAATCTTACTCTCTCTGTATTTTCTCTAATATGGCTGTAGTCATAGCAGCTTCGTCCTTTAGCAGAGTTTAGTACTCATGTAAGAATTCCTATTATGCAATGTCACAAAAGATTATAAAAACATTTTTTTTTATTTTCCCAAAACTCTTGCCACATTAGAAGCAGCTTGAAAAACAGCTTACTGAATAAGTCCTAAAAACTGTGCCAATTTATATGTATGTTGAGACTATTTTTCAATATCAGATTTTAATAATGATGATGTCGGGTACAAAATGAGCTTAATTATTCAAACAGACTACAGCCAAAAGTGTTATTTTCTGAAGAAACATCCTCTGGCATTAAAAGCCTTTCTGAGCAACTGCTATCTTAACAAATATGAATTTCAAAAATGTGTTTTTTTGTGACGAGCACAATATTGTTAATGATATAGTAAAATTTAATGTCTGATTAAGTCTTTACAAATATTTAAGAGAAACAAATAATGAGGATAAACCTGTAACTTCTGGAAGCCAATCCAGAATTAAAGGGTACTCATCTAGACGTATACATTTACTTCCGAAGTGAAGACCGGGCATATTCAGGAGGTTTTTTGGATGCTCTTTACATCTCTCATGTGATTGGTTGAACAAGATGGCGTCCTTTTGCTTTTAAGTTCTACAGACTGGCATTTTACCACTCTTAGGCATACAAAGTTATAAATTAATAATAACAGTTATGTTGACTTGCTGGACTATAACACAAGTTGTCAATAATTGGTATACATACGTTTGTGTGTAGCATCCCTATGTTAAGCATTGGAAATAAACGTATACGTCTTGACGAGTATACTTTAACTCTGGATTGCCCTACTGGACACTATAAGGAGCACAACATTTCTACTGACAGTAAAATCAATAGCAGTAATAAATAAGTTGAAACTGTTGAAACTTAACTAAAGTTTTTTTATGTACCATTCAATTAAAGAGTAAAGTTAAATAGTGCACCTGATTTGTGTGATGTAAATAACTATTAGGTACTTGGTGTATAAGATGATTTTGCCGAAATTTTCATTTTGTTTCATGTTAAATGCTCGATGAAATTGGACCTCCACACAAGCCCTGCATGATATTAACGGAACTGAAGAAATCTGATTAGAACCTTCACCCAATTGTGACTTTTACCTTGCTTTAACATTCTCCTGAGCCAAGTTGACTTGATAAAAATTTCATTATATTTATATTGACTAAATTAAGAAATTAGTAAAAAACTAGTAACAATGGAACATCGTTGTTTTACTTTTAAATACAATACAGTTTTGTATTGCTTTTAAAGGTTAATTGATGTTTTGGTATTTTATGCTTTGTTGTATTTAAATATTTGTTTTAGCAAATGGCCGCTATTGACTTTTTTTATATTTTCTCTGAAAATTCTGTTATAAAGTCCAATAATAGTATATTCTGTAACAAGGTTAGAATGAAAAAATTCGATACGAATGGAAAATTCGGAACGCGAGCGCCAGCGAGCGTGAGGAACAACGAGTATTGAGTTTTTTCATTCTAACTGAGTAACAGACTATATTTTCTCCACGACCAGAAAGTATGAATCAAAAACAATTAAATGAAATTTGAGCAGAACAAGTTATTTATTGCGATTTAAATTACATTGTATTAATATTTATATTTATAGTGTTGGTACAGTTGCTAAAATTAAAAGTAGGTGCATTGGAAATATTTTCCGTAATATTTTTCAAAACAGATTGATTTGTAGAGGCGGAGATTTTTCACTCATTATTTCATTTAAATTGAAGCTTTTCTGACAAAAATTATGACGCCGCCACTATTTGCATCTGTCACTGACAATTTTGAAATCCACGGCAATCGTTTGGTTCGATTATAGAATATTCATACCGTACCTTGTTATGGAATGAAAATACATGCAAAACACATAAGAAGTAAGTGTTTCAGAATAAATATTCTAACTCAAGAGTAAGAATGTATATGTTCTATTATTAAAAATGATTTAGATTAGAAAATATTTTTTAACATCATGTAAATACAACAAGAGGGATTTTTTGGCGAGATAAACGGTTATATGTAAATGACCGCTGCGGTCTTTTAATAATGACGTCATAATCAAGCGGTTTTTGTAAATCGCCAAAATGACACGGTTTTTTCATTTGTTTATAAACCCATCTGTCAAGTTTTATTTCTCGTTTGTTGGTTTTGTTTTATTGTACTCTAGACTGACTAGTGTTTACTGACTGCCATGTATTAATATAATTACTAGCAGCACAAGGCACAATTATAAACTCAAAAAAAAACATGCAAAACAAATTGAAGTTAAATAATAATTATAAAATAACAAAACGTGTCATTTTATTTATTAATAATTAATTTGACTGTTTACTTTACTTACTGTTTAGCAACTCCATGACAGTAGCCAAACCTGTTACCAGCTTTATGCGCCCGCAGACTTTTTTCTCAGGCGGGGTAAAATAAAAAATATATATATTTTTAAAGATTTTATTACTAATATAATTAAAAAGGATGACAATCTCACAATCTCAGGGGGGCCCTGGCCCCTCCCTGCGGGCGCCCATCCCTGCCTCTAAAGTTGACCGAGTATTCATACTGTTCATTTTCTCTGTCTCTCTAATGAATTGTTAGCTTCTCTTTCTGGAGCAATTTGCCAGTACTGTTCATTTTTCATTTTTGTGGATGCATTTTAGGCACAGGCACAGACACGGGACTAGATCACTGCACAGGACTCCATAAGTCTTTTTTTTTTGGTTTATGTACGTTGAAAAATGGCGAATTTGGCTCTTAATGTCAAATTTAACCGGTGATGGCTTTTTATCAACAACTTGCACCTTGTTGAATAAATTAAAAGACCGTTTTTAAAACGATGACGTCAGCAATGACGTCATTTGAAAGACCGCTTAGTCGCGAAAACGGACCGGTATCAGATACCGCTCCAAAATTTAAAACCGTTTATCTCGCCAAAAAATCCCTAAGGTTACAAAATGTCAAAACAGTAATTGACCTTTAACGTCAATGATCATATGATGGATTCCCCACGCCCCGCTTCTGTCCTGAGTACTTTCGAGCTTACAACAGAGGGCGCCACCATTGACACAAATGTTGCTACCAACAAGGAAAGTAAAAGGGTTTGATTGGGCTACCAATTAATACGCTCTTATTGTAACCTGTTCTGTGGTTGCTATCAAAAGCCCTTTATTTTCTTTGATCAAAAGAAAATAAAAGTTTGGATTTGGCTGCTATTTGGCATGATTTCTTTTGTATCATGGCTATTAGCGCTATTAGGTTTGTTTTAAACACGAACTGTCGAAGAACAAGTTTTTTTTTTTTTGGTTTATGTTTATAATTTGATAAAGAATGAACCACTGCTTTCATCAGGACAAGGAAAACATGGATTCAACAATAAATAAATCAACAAAAGAAGCTGAGAATACCAGTTGCAACAGAAAAATGTTATCACTCATTGTCAAAGAGGAGGAAGTCGAAGAATGTTGTCTCGTAGCAGAAGTAAAAAAGGAGTCCAAAGATCTGTTAGAGGTTGCTATTATGGAAAACAATATTGGGAGTATCCCAGTGATTAAAACAGAGCCTGAGTTGAATCTCTGTGAAATTGAACAAGTTCCAGGGAATACATTGGAAAGGCTTCATGTTATTAAGAAAAAAAATGTAGAATGCTTTGTAGACGTTCCAGATATTATTTCGGCAACCACTTTATGTGGGTAAGTTGTTTATTTTGTGTTGAAATCATTAGAGAAATAGATACGCCTCTGAGATTTAGGATTTTTACATTTTTTAAATACCTTATTTATTTGTTTAAAACTAAGTACCTACAATGAGAACAGTGGAACAGAATTTTTAAATTTAAGTATGTATTTCTGAAAAATTACCTTAAACAGTGCTAAAATGAAAAAATAATTTTTTGTTAGGTGCTGGACAGTGCTTTCTATTTAACATAAATACAAACAATATTTAAGTCTGGTGATAGGGATTATGTACAGAATTATAAAGGTATCTGTGTAGCAGTTGACTATTCCTAATGTTCTTGATAAATTGGTGACTGATCAACTGTGCCTGTCTTGTCTGGGTATAAATGTGCCCGAACAGCATGGATCCTGCCCAAGGCATTTAATAGCCACTAATCTGGAGTACCAGCAGCATCTGATTGAATCCCTCAAAGAAGGTCTTCAAGTAGACAGTGTAATATATGTGTTTATATTATTAAATATTATTAACTTTTTATATAGAAACTTTATTTTAAAAGTTGTTGACAAAGTCAAGTAACAATCACCTAATAATGTTCAAATGTAACAAGTTTACTGGTACCAGGTAGATCCATTACACGCCCTCTTTTCAGAGATTTAAACGAACAGGAGGTTTCCTTTCTCTGGGACTTCTTCTTAATCTGGTGACTTCAATTCCATCATTAATATTAGTATCTTCCTGTTCAAGTTCTGCTCTGCTCTCACTATCATCTTTTTCATTTGCTCTGTTTCCCTTTACCATTTCTCTTCCAACTACGTTATCTGGAAAACAGTATGGATATTTTTCTGTAAAACCATTTTTATTTTGACAATGAAGTGGTTTGATTAGCTGCCTGTTTCTTCTAAACTGATTTCCATATTCATCCTCAATGATGTAGTCTCTAAAATTTAGTTTCTTTATAACAGTTCCCATAATCCATTTTTTATCGTAACTTTGAAATAACACTGATGTCCCTTCTTTGATATCTGGTAAATTTCTTGTACCTTGGTCATAATAAAATTTTTGATGCTGTTGCCGTTTATGTAGCTTACCTTTTACGTTATTGGTATCAAAACTACTGCAACGTAAAAGGTCTTTGTGTATTGGTAAAATTGTTCTTGTTTTTCGCCCAAACATCAGTTCTGTAGGAGCAGGTAGATCATTTTTTGGTGTATTATTATAATACAACACTGCCAGTAAAGGATCCATGTTGTTTTCTTCACATACTTTTAAAAATAAATTTTTCGTAGTTTGGATATGACGTTCTACCATTCCGTTTGATCTTGGATAGTGGGGGCTCGAGGTAGTCAATTTTATGCCAAATTCTTTTGCAAAATTTTTAAATTCAATGGATGAAAATGGTTGATTATCAGAAAAAATCTCACTAGGTAAACCAAAAGAACAGAAAATATTTTTTAGTGTGGATATAACAGCACTTGTAGTTTTACTTGTCATTTTATTAACAATTAAAAATTTTGTAAAATAGTCTACTACTACCAGGAAATCAATGCCATGAAAATATGCAAAATCGATACCTATTTTATTCCATGGGTGATCTGGTAGCTCATGGGGTAATAATGGTTGACGAGGATTTGCTTTAGAAAATTTAGTACAAATATGGCACGACGAAATTAAATTTTCTATATCTTTCATTATTCCCGGCCAGTAAACAGAATCTCTGGCAATATTCTGACATGAATTAATTCCTTGATGGACTTTATGAACTACTAATAAGAACTCTTGTCTTAAGGAAGTTGGAATGATTAAACGTTTTTTATAAAATAAAACTTTTTCATGGATATATATATCATTTCGTATTGGCCAAAACTCGCGGACTCTAGCATTTTTTATTAGACTTTTATGTTTTGGCCAACCTGTTTCACAATAACGCATTATTTGCTTTAGAACCAAATCGTTATTTGTTTCATGTTCTAAACGACGAACATTTTCTTCAGATGTTACTACAACTGAAAACACATGTAAGTTTCCATCTAAATTTTCTGTATTAAAAGTGTCTGAGGTCGGACTTCTGCTAAGTGCATCTGCAACTTGCATGTTTTTACCCGGAACATAAATTAATTTAACATCATATCTTAATAATCTAATCATAAGCCTCTGAAGTCGTGGTGATAAATCTTCAATATGTTTTTTAGAAAGACCAATAAGAGGCTGATGATCAGTATGTACTGTAAATGGTCGTCCATAAACATAATAATTAAATCTTTCGCAACCATACACAATAGCCAATAGCTCTTTTTCTATTTGGCTATATTTTTGCTGGCTCTGATTTAAAGAAATAGATGCAAATTCGATTGGATGATTGTTTTGCATTAAAACAGCACCAATACCATATTGGCTAGCGTCAACAGACAAAATTAATTCTTTTTCAGCATCGTAAAATGACAAAACTGGAGTAGCGGTTACAAGCATTTTTAATTCATGAAAACATTGCTCTTGCTCAGAATCCCATAACCATTCATTTTTTTTACTAAGTAACTTTCGCAAAGGATAAGTTGTATTAGATATGTTAGGTAAAAATTTTGCGAGATAATTAATCATTCCTAAAAATCTTTGTAACTCGTTTTTATTGGTGGGAACTGACATTTGCGTAATTGCAGATATTTTTTCTTTATCGGGTTCAATACCATCTGCACTCACTGTATGACCGACAAATTTAATTTTATTAACAAGAAATTGAGATTTTTCTTTATTTAGTGTTAAACCAGATTGTGTAATTTTACGTAAAACATTTTCAAGATTTATATTGTGCTCATCAATATCTTTTCCAAACACTATTATGTCATCAAAATAGACAATAACGCCATTAAGACCTTCAAGTATATTCGAAATGGCCTCCTGAAATAATTCAGGAGCGTTACAAATACCAAAAGGCATTCTTTTAAATCTATATCTGCCAAACGGTGTAGCAATAGTACAGATTTTAGAACTACTTTCGTCCAAGGGAACTTGAAGGAAAGCTGAAGAAGCGTCAAGCTTTGAATAAACTGTTGATTTGCTTAATTTAGAAAACATTTCTTCAAAGTTAGGAATAGGAAAATTTTGTCTTTTAATATGCTCATTAAGAAAACGCGGATCTATACATATTCTAATGTCACCATTTGGTTTATTTACAACCACTATTGGGTGTACCCAATCCGTTGGTTCCGAAATTTTTTCTATTAAATCTTGATTTTCCATCTCGTCCAATTTTTGTTTAACTTTTTCTCTTAAAGCACAAGGAATTCGTCTCGCTGCACTAATCCTAGGAACGGCATTCTCTGATAAAACTATTTTACATTTGAAATTTTTCATTTTGCCTATTCCTTTAAAAACTTGTTCATACCTGGTTAACATTTTTACAACACTCTCATTAGCACCAATCACAAAAGAACTAAATTTTTCATTCTGCAGCAGTTTTACGTCTATTGCCCCTGATAAGCTTAAAATTGACTGGGAGTCATTTGATTTTAAAACGTGGAAAGTTAGTATCTTTTTATTATTTTTAAATTCACATACTAAATTTATGGTGCCTAAAGTAGGTATTATATGACCTGAATAAGAGGTTAGAGTTGAAGAGGAACCTCTTAAACCTGACACGTTTAAACTACAAAAGTCTGCTGCATTTAAAATGTTAACTTCACTGCCTGTGTCAATTTTAAGCTTTAATTCAGTATTATTTACTTTCACATATTCATTCCACTCAATAGAATTTACACGTCTACTAAAAACAGACCACACGACATTTGTTATACTAGAAGTTGGCTCATTATCTAACTCTGTATTTTCAAAACTGTAGGTATATCCAGAGATTTCATTAACTTGCTTTTTATTAGAAATATTACAAAATTTAAAGAAATGTCCTTTTTTACCACATTTATTGCAAATTTTATAGAAAGCTGGGCAACGATTTGGTTCGTGTAATAAACCGCAATTCAAACAGCTTATTTTATTTAATTTTGTTTGTGAATGGTTGGAAGGTTGATTACTGTAAGTATATTTATTTTGATAAGGGCTACATTGATTTTTTGAAACCACATTAACACAATTTTCGTTTTTGTTAATGACCTGTTGGGTATTACAACCAGATTCTACACTTCTGCAAACATCAACTGCCTCGGCCAAGGTAAGTTTTGACTTTTGCAGGAGTGTTGCTTGAGTCCTTTTGTCAAAAATTCCTAAAATAATCCTGTCCCTTAATAAAATTTCTTTATCTTTAAAATCACAATTTGAAAGCAATGTCTTAAGATCTGTCAAAAAGTTATCGAAAGGTTCTGATGGTTTTTGAATCCTAGTGAAAAATTTAAAATGAAATAGGACTGAATTTTTAATTGGATTACAGTATTCTTTAAATTTATTAACGACTACCTCAAACTTTTTCTTATCAGAAACATTTGCAAACTCAAAAGTGTTGAATACTTTTAATCCCTCATCTCCAATCAAGTTGAGAAACAAAGCTATTTTAATTTCATCATTTTTCTCTTCCAATTCATTGGCTTTCATAAATATATCAAATTTTTGATACCACAGCTTCCAGTTAACTGCCACATTTCCTTCAAAATCTAAAACAGGAGGACTTCTTGTACCCAGTTTTTCCATAATAACTAGTCTCTAGAAGGCCGTAGGTTGAACTCTTGCTGCCACCATGTAATATATGTGTTTATATTATTAAATATTATTAACTTTTTATATAGAAACTTTATTTTAAAAGTTGTTGACAAAGTCAAGTAACAATCACCTAATAATGTTCAAATGTAACAAGTTTACTGGTACCAGGTAGATCCATTACAGACAGTATTTATAAAGACTACAGCAAAGCCTTTGTGAGTTGGAGTCTGACCATCTACTATTTGTGGATGACTTAAAATTATACCGAGCTATAAGAAATGATCTTGACAATCCAAAACTTCAGCGCGATTTGGATGGGCTGATCTCCTGGTCTGACTCAAATGGTCTGAACATGAATACTTCGAAATGGAATGTTATTACGTTTCCAGGCATCGTAACCCCAACAATTTGTTTATAACATTATTGGGGAAGTGTTCAATCGATCATATCATTAAGGATCTGGGAATAACTGTGGATAGTGAACTGAGCTTTCATCATCACTTTATTAAAATTATTGGTCAAGTTTCTGTTAATGACTTTTGTCCTCAAACTTTCAGATTGATATATTTTGTCTATGTACGCCCTTGCTTGGAGTACTGCTCTCTTGTATGGTCACCTTACTATCTAACTCATATTAAGTCTATTGAAAGTTTACAAAAGAGATTTCTTAAAGCTTATGCTTTTAAAGCTGGTATATATATTGCTGGTCTGGAATATCTTGATAGGTGTAGGTTGCTGGGCTTTCAGTCCTTGGAGTTCTGTGGGTTGCGCTATGATTTGGTTTTCCTCTGTAAACTAATTAATGGTAGTGTGGATTCACCTGACCTGCTGGCACTGCTGAATTTTAATGCTCCTGCAGGATTACATCTCTTGAGGCATCAGCCACTATTTAGGTTTTCCTACCATCGCACAAACTACGGATATTATTGTCCTGTGTCCAGAATGCAGCGAAGTTATAATGGTTATTGTTATAGGCTTGGTCTGGCAGTGTCAAGTAAAGCTTTTGAGAGAATAAGTTAAACTGTATATTGATGACTATACCAATATTCCCTATTTTATTGCTATTCAGATTTGTTTTAATCTGCTGTGTTAAATGTTGTGGTAATTATTCGGATCAAAACAGCGAATTTTTTCATGAAATTTTGGGTCGTAGAACACGAATCCGAAGTCAGTTTTTGGCGGTCTCGTATGGTTTTTCCAAAAAACTTTTTTTTAACTTTTAGGTTAGGTTTTTATATAGATTCCTTTAAGTTTCGACACTTTCACTTCAACATATCTGTAAACTTATAATTTCTATTATTTTTCGTCACACAAATCACCACATTTAGGCAAAAATAGGTAAGAAAATTGCTTTTTCCTATAGAAAATTCCATTTTAACTCGCTACTAGCCGCCATTATTTTCCCAGCTGTCAAGTGTCCGGCGTTGCCTGGTTTACTTCTAAAAAGTTGTAAATTAGGAATAATAAAAAAGCTAACCATAACAAACTAAAGTTACTATTCTGTCCAACTTAGTCAACAACATTTTTTAATTTTAACCTACATCAGACCTAACCAAAATCCTATTGATCAGTAATCCAACACCTGCATGCTAAGGCATGCAACCATATCTGAACAAAAAGGTGGTCAGGTTTGCTCAATTTTCATTGATATAGATAGGTACATATATATCTATATCAATGAAAACTGAGCAAACCTGACCACCTTTTTGCTCAGGTTGGGTGAGGAAAAAGGTGGTCAGGTTTGCTCAGTTTTCATTGATATAGGTATATAATATGTATCTATATCAATGAAAACTGAGCAAACCTGACCACCTTTTTGCTCAGGTTTGCTTGGTTTTTTGGATTTTTTTATGGCCGGAAACTGTTAAGATTTGTGGGAAAACGATTTGTAAATTTGGCAACAATGCGTCTTTCCATCAGAAATTTCGAGAATGTGTACCTACCACGAATTGCGTGTTCATTTCCTTTTTGTGTTTTGATATTTTCTCAGTTTTTTTAATGTGTTTTTACATAAATTTGCCTAAATATGGTCCAGAAAAATAGTGTGTAATGACTTGTATAGATGTGTTTAAGTAAAAGTGCCGAAATTTAAAGAATTTCATTGAAAAAGCTAACCTCAAAGTTAAAAATTTTTTTTGGAAAAACCATACGAGACCGCCAAAAACTGACTTCGGATTCGTGTTCTACGACCCAAAATTAGGGTCTGTGCAAAATTTCATGAAAAAATTCGCTGTTTACATTAATCCGAATAATTATCAATGTTGTGAATCAATTAGGTACTTTAGAAAATGGCGGTCATCCCTCAACTAATTCTTAATATTTAGTAATTTTAAGTACTCTGCTATGTAAAAATGGTGTTATGCCGTACTTATATTGAATAAATAAATAAAAGCACAAGGAACTAAAAACGAAAATCTCAAATTTCGTTTTTTTTCGGATATATCCGATATTGGCAATATTGTTTCAAATATTTTTAATTTCTCAGTGGCTTATGATTCGGCATCATTTTAACCAACTCCCTATCCGTATGGTTACTGAGATACTGGTATTTGTTTATTCATTGTATTATCATTTATTTTCTATTCATAGTTTTGTATTATAAATATTTCAATAGTACTATTAAATGTCTGTCATACCTATTCATGAAAAAGAAGATGTTTTACTAAAGAGACGTTGTGGCACGTCGTCGTTAGTTAAATACTTATCTAACAGCTTCAATTGGCCTGAAGGGTTAGTGCTACCGTTACCGCTGCCACGACACAGCATTGTGACAGTTTGCGAGAACTAAGAGGAGCGGCTAGAACTGCAAACAATCCGACGTTGCCACATGTGCGATAGCTCGAAGATTTTAAAATAACGGTATTTTTTCTTCAGTCATTCATACAGTGAGTGACAAGACTAGAGTCTAGGGCCTAGGGGATGGGCAGAGGAAGGAACAATAGTGGATTTTTTCTTGCTCACTACCAATTATAATGATTGTAATTGATAATTTTAATAAAAACCATATGTACAGTAGTTTTTTTACTTATTTGTTTGTTTTAGTTATTCTTTAATAATTTAATTTATTAAATTTTTATGTACTTATTTTCGTTTAGCGATTATGATGTATGACAATGATTGTAATTTTTGTAGATTTCAAGTGCCAGTAAAAACTGAACCAGAGGAAACTATAAATAATGTTGTCTACCAGGAATGGAACTTAAAATACGAACAAGTGGACGTCAAAGAGGAAGGATCAACCCAAATCACAATTGAGTAAGAATTTTGCTTGTTGCATTTTGTTAAATATTTTTCCTAAATAGTGTGGGCCAGATTCTCCAACGCTAGTCCGGTCTGATTGAAGGAAAGGTCAATTTTAATACGTACTTTTGACAATAGTAGAACTAAATTCATTCTAGCAACCTGTTCCAAGAAGAAAATCATTTGGACACCAAACAAATCGCTTAAATTTCAGAATAATTCATAAGTTTTAAATGACGACTAATTAACAATGACAGGACAAAAATTTGTCAAAATATAACTGATCAACAAGAAGATTTTAATTTAAACCATTACCAAATCTTAAGGCTGGTCTCACACTGGAACCGACTACGTGCGACTGCGAATTAAATACACACCTTTGATATTCGATTCTTCGGCAATTTCATTCCAAGTACGCCGTTGAACATCTCTAGAATGGCAATGTTCACTTTTCTGGTTCCATACACACTCTCTTTCATGAATTATTTTTTCTGTATCCATGATTACTTACAAAAAATCAAACAAACCCTGTTTACTACTTCAATATAAATCGCACAATGTCGTACGAAAATCCAAGCCCGCCGGGATCGAGTCGCAGGTCGGAACTAAACGCACGTAGTCGCACGATGAAGTCGCTTCCAGTGTGAGAGCGCTGATTATATTTATAGGGTCGGGATGCGTCGTGCGACTATGTACGACCAAAAGTCGGACGTAGTCGGTTCCAGTGTGAGATCAGCCTAAACCTTCTTAGTGAATCCGAACGTTTATGTTTATTTTATTGTAACTTTATAAAATTACCTGTACAATGAAGTCTATACATTAAAGATCACCCAACTGCGAACATAGATAAATTTGTCCTGAAGATTCCTATGTTCGCAGTTGGGTGATCTTCACTGTATAGACTTCATTGTACAGGTAATTTTATAAAATTACAATAAAATTAACAAACGTTCAGATTCACTAAGAAGGTTTAAGATTTGGTAACAGTTTAAATTAAGATCTTCTAGTCGATCTGTTATATTTTGACAAGATTTTGTCCTGTCATTGTTAATAAACCGTCATTAAAAATTTATTATAAAATTTATTATAAAATTAAAGATTATTCTGATATTTTAGCGATTTGCTTGGTTTCCAAATGATTTTCATCTTGGAACGGGTTGCTAGAATGGATTTCGTTCTATTATTGTCGAAAGTACCTACTAAAATCGTTCCTTTCTTTATAAATTTGCAAAAAAACTCAGAAACAAATTCATAGTATAAAATTTAGTAATCGTATTCTTACAGTTGTCACTATAAAACTTTTGGTTGTCAAATTAGACCGGACTAGCGTTGGATAATCTGGCCTTAATGTTTAAAATTCGACCAAAACAAAAAATGCAGTTTCCAGCCAGGCATCACCCTTCGAAAAACAGCAGAACATAACGGGCAATGTGTTGACTTAAATTCGGGATACGGCAACACTGCCGTGAATCCTATCGACTGTTTTAGCACTAACAGGAAATACTATTTGTATTTTGTGTAAGCTTTGTAGCATTTTTTAATCTTCAAATTTAGTTTTATTTTGAAGAGTCCCTAAACTGAATTAAGCTTAACATTAACGTCAACAATCAATACGTAAAAATGTTATTTCATAATTGTAAGGGCTTTTCTTTTTGTGAAGTTGGTTCAGTTTTTTAAAAATAAAATTATTGAACCAGTTTGTTTAGAAAATTGTTAAATGGTTGTTTTTACAAGATACGTTGTAATTTTTTTAGATCCCAAGTGCCAGTAAAAACTGAACCAGAAGAAACTGGAAATGATGTCTATCAGGAATGGGAATTAAAAAATGAAGAAGTGGACATCAAGGAGGAGGGATTAATTCAAAACTCAATTGAGTAAGTACATATTTTACTAATTACTTAATTTCCTTAAAAAAATGCCTAAATAGTTCAAGTTTTTGTAATTGTAAATTTACAAAATTGTCTGTATAATTTAGTTTGTACAGGGTGGTTTAGAACATTCATTTTTCTTTATTGCGTTATTTTTGAGTAAAACGCTAAAACACGTGAATTAATTGAACTCTACTAATTTTTCTGTAATAGTTTCAACCGTCTCTCTTCAACCCTTTGACTCCCAGCCACCCTAACTTTTTTTTTAGGTGGCAAACTATGTCAAATGGGGGCTTGTTGAGAAGCTCGTTAAAAACTGAATTTACTGGTATCGATTAACCATGTGCTTTTAATTACTAGATTTTGTAGGACCAATAGCCGGAGTAATGTTAGTGTACAAATAATTAAATAACGACTTGTTTTATTTAAAATTATGTTACAAGTAGTTAGTTAATACTCACCCGATTTGGCCTAACGTTACAAGTGTTGAAAATTAACCCCCCACTTTCTGTTTGACATACACTAAGTTGGTAGTAAAAACTATCTACTGAATTACGAATAGTTTGCGGTTCTAAGTCATTGATATTCTATCTTTTAAGGGCATCAATATTTTGTGATCTATTCTGTTACACTCGCTCTTTCAAATATCCCCGAAGAAAATAGTCGAATGGTGTAAGGGTCGGAGATCTTGGTGGCCATTTAACTGCACCTCGTCGACCTATCCAGCAGTTAAATGTGATTCAAGTACCTCCGAACATTAATACCAAAATGGGGTAGTGCGCTATATTGTTGAAACCATATACTTTCATGTGGAATGTCTGGATCAACTTCTTGAGGAAAAATATCTGCTAATGCTGGTATTAACTCAAATGTGAGGAAATCTAAATAGCGTTCAGCTGTAAGATTTTTGTCAAAAAAATGTGGTCCCAAAATTCTATTATTAATTATGTCAGCCACACATTTACTTTCTCAGGACGTTGGGTATGTGCTTCACATATCCAGTGTGGGTTTCGCTGAGACCAGAATCGATAGTTATGTCTGTTTACCACTTCATTTAAATAAAATGCAAGCTTATCATAAAAAATAATGTTTTGTGGAAATACGTTATTTTCAACACATCTTGCCGTCATTTCTTCACAGAACTGTAGTCTTCTATAATAATCATCCTCCAAAAGCTCCTCTACAAGGTACACCTTATATGGGTGATACTTTTGGCTTTCTACAAATCTTTAGACAGTTGATTTGGTAGCTTCGTTATTTAGAGCTTCTGGGATATCAGTTGAGGAATGACGATTTGACATAGGTTACCATTTGAAAGAAACTTGGGGTGGCAGGGTGTTAGAGGGTTGAAGGGATGAAGGTTGAAAATATTACAGAAAAATGAGTAAACAGTTCAATTAATTCACGTATTTTAGAGTTTTACTTAAAATTGTATGCGTGACTTTTGAACCACCCTATATATAAAGTCCATATTAGCCTAATATAGATTAAACATTTAATTAAGTAATAAAATAAACCAGTTGTTGAAATTTTTAGATGTTCTTTAAAGCAATATCCACTAGATCCTGTAAAAAAGTATTTCTACTTTAACACATAGATCTTGTTCATTTATTCTTGAAATACCGGTATATCCGTTTTCATAAGGTATTTCGAAAAATATGCGATAAATATGAAATCGCTATTGTTATTAAAAGAGGTGCAACCAAGTAAAACCCATTAAATCCAAAATATCTGATTTTGAGTAAAATGAAAAAAAGTCATTAACAGTTATTAAAATTACTGTTTTTATTCGTGAAGAAGTGATCTAAAAAACGTTTTTTCAAGAAATACTTTTATTTTCAATCTAAATTTGCAATATTTACAACAATATACAGGGTGTTACAAAAAGATGTTAAGAAATTTTAAGGGCAGATTTTACATCTAAAAATATGGCAATAAGTTTATATAAACATGGATCCTCAAACGCTTCTTTTTCAAGCTACACGTTGTTTAATATTTTCACACCTCAAGTATTCTGAAGAGTTAGGAGAAATATGCGAATACGATTTAGAGCATATATTGAAGCACGGAGAAGCCATTTTCGGCATCTACTATAACCTTAAATCAAAAAGCACCGTTTTCTAAACAAAACATAATCGTTCAGATTCACAAAGAAGGTTTAAGATTTAATACAGGTTTAAATTAAGATCTTATAGTTGATCAGTTATGTTTTGACAGGTTTTAGTCATGTCATTGTTAAAAAGTCGTCATAAAAACTTACTTGAATTATTCTGATATTTAAGCGATTTGCTTGATTTCCAAATGATTTTCTTCTTGGAACGAATTGCTGTAATGAATTTAGCTCTATTATTGTCGAAAGTACTTACTGAAATTGCTTTTTTCGTTATAAATTTGCGGAAGAGCATAGAAGAAAATTTATAGCACAAAACTAAGTTGTCTTATTCTTACACTTGTCAGTTTAAAACTTTTGGTTGTCAAATTAGACCGGACTAGCGTTGGAGAATCTGGCTGAATATGTTTAAAAAAAATCATTTTCATTTTTTGTTATTATTGTAAGAAATAAATTAATTTTTATCTCGAAAACGATGCCGGTGCGTCAAAACGAAAAAGTTTAAGAAATACTTTTCACGCAGAATTAATTGTGCTTTAAGAGAACGATATCAATTTTGCAAAAAATCAGTGGCGTGTCATTTTTTTGCAAATGCAAGTTCATTAGAAAATTCATTTTTGCACGTAAAGGTAGGTACCCTTTGATTACATACTTGCCTGTACCAAAATTCGTGTCAATATCTTAACGCATTTTCGACAAATTAAAAAGAAACATTTAAAAATTAAAATATTAAACACCCTGTATCTCGAAAAATAAGCGTTTGAGGAGCCTTGTTTATATGAACTTATTTTCATATTTCTGAATGTAGAATCTGCCCTTAAAATTTCTTAACATCTTTTTGTAACACCCTGTATACTTTTCTCTAAGGGGGTTATGGCATTTTGCACAACCGAGATGTGGATTTATTTTATTTTGCTCAACTCACATATTTTAACTCGATGCCTTTTTTCTATCTTTGTACAACAGGGTTCCAAGCGTGAGTTAAAACAGGGTATTCAAAAACCGTCATGGAAAACGAAAATTTTTAGTAATAGTAAAAATAAAAAAAAAATTCTTGAAGTCAGGGAAAATGGCAACTTCCGTTAATTTTGTTTTTAAAACTGTAATTTGTTTTACAAAAAATTAGTAAATACGGTATTTTGCGGTTCTGCCTCGATTATGTCTTATAACATCTCGAGGCAAACCGTTAACCATCCATATCGTTTCGCATTCTCAGAGAAAAACAGCTTGTTACGCTATAAATGTATTAAATAAAAAATAAAATAAAACTTGCATCGTGCAGTGGATATTTTGTCTCGTCTTTCTAACCAGTCGAATTCGTTATTATCAGAACGACGAAGAAAGTATTAAAAGTGAGATAAAGATGCAGAATAGATCTCATCCACAATCTTTTCGATCGTTTTCGCATTCCTTTTTTTTTCAGCTCAAGTTGCGTCAGATCGCGATTCTGCCGCGTATTTTGTTGATTTACCCTATGTTTTATGTATATTCTAGTGATGTCCAGTAAATAATCGCGTTTTTCAACAAGCTAACGTATTCGTATACATTCGTTTTAAAATTTTGGTGTGATGCGATGTCGAGATCGCAGAGAGAAATAGTTTTTAAATGTGATTGGGTCGATCCAGATTTAAATTCTCCAGAATGAGGTAAATATTTGAAGCCAGTAAAGAGTATCAAATATCAGGCTTACAGCAATTTATGCTTTAAGGTAATAAAGCTTAGCAATATGGAGAAGGGTAAATTGCTAACCATTTTAAAAGTACATCTCATTAAAAAAAATTATATGCAGTAAATACCAACAATACCTTTTCGGCTATGCTGTCTAACTCTAACCTAAGCAACCAGTGCTACCGATTTTGATGGTGGGTGTCAGGGCCGGATTGACAGATTTTTTTACCGAGCTGAGTCCAGACCTGCCTCCAGTCGGCGCGGCCTTCTTCGGACTCTTCGGAGGCAAATACAATATAAACGAGTTCAAGACGTTTAATTTTAAGTAACTATTCTGTTGAACATAAATATATTCCTATGATTTGCAAACAAAACGATATACAAAACAGAAACCCCAAAAATAAAATAATACTCTGTTAGCCTTAAACAATAAAAATAAAATGTGATTGTGAAAAAATTCATAGTTAATAACTAAGAAGCTTTCTCATTATGTCGCTTTTTTCGACTATAAAATCTATTACATCTTGCGCTTGACTTTATTTAAAAAATACGGTTTTGACGCACAACGAATTATCAAAAGTGGAACAATGTTCTACCTTCTACCTACAGTTTCGACTTGTAAATTTATATCCTAATATCCGAACATAAAATATCATTTTTTCAAAAATCCTTTTAACAAATATTTAGGTTTTTCAGTGGCGCGGGTAATTTAAGGCCAGTGCGGGTATTTTGGACATTGGAAGTGGGGAAAGTTGAATGATTGCATGGGCAGCTCTGAACGCGATTGAGTCGCACAGTCTATCGGAATTGATATTTCGTGGACATAGGGCAAAACAGCAACTATCGAATTTTAATTTGTTTTGTCTCTAGATTATTCGCAAAATATCTGGAGTTTAGGCTTTTACTAGTTTTTTTCAAATGTATCACCGTAAAATACTTCCTTTTTAAATGAAAACTCGACTTTTCCGAGAGCAATAAAAAAATGCGAAAATAACTTTAAAAAATTCATATGTTCTATAAAAATTCCTCTAAAATTCCAAATTTTAGTGGAAATACTTGTGAAGTTTACTTACATAATTCCATATTATGGAATTTTAAAGAACCGTGGTCCTAGTCGAAGAAAGAAAGTTTGGTGTGGTTTTAAAAAAAATGCCTAAATATGCGGTAGGTAGTTGTCACATGCATAAGATTACACAACTATTACACATTAGGAATATCCAAACATCTCATCCAACTTTGTCCGATTATTGAAAAAAAGAATATTTTTTTAGTATTGTCGTACATGCAGGAATCCAACGTTGCTTTTTAATGCCGCTTTGAAAATTTTCCAGGTACGTTATTAATCATATTAAATTTTCTTTTAGTTAGTTAGTTAGAAGTTACAAGTAAATTTTAACTAATTTAACTTTTACTAAGAAAAGTGGCTAGAATAATATTAAATAAAATATTCATGAATCTAAGTACCTACCTACATAGTTTTAAAAATACCTTATTACACCCCATTCGAAAATATTATTTTATTAAACAATATTTTATTCTAAGAAGTAGGTAATAAGTTAACTCATTAAGTACGCTTTGTAATTTAATTACGGATGCCACTACGGGTGAAAAGAAAGTAGGGACTTAAAGCGTGCTATAAATTTCGCTCGTATTCGTATCCGTATCGAACTGCGCATGAGCAGAGTCGATACGCGCGTCGAGATACGTTACGAGCTCCGCATCGTTACTGCTCCCGCATCTTAACTCTATCCTTATCGTATCCCGGCCAAAACGGTTAAACAGTCACGGTTTCAGTGAGCATAACATAAAAAAACTGATTTTCCTATTTGTTTTGTTTAAATTTGACAATATCCTCCATTTTAGCGCAAATAAATTTCAAATACAATAAAAAACAAAATATTTTGGAATTATACTAACAAAACCAAATTTAAGGTTAGAAAATATGACAGGACAAGATACGGATACGCTACAACAACGATAAAAATTGCTTTAAGGCATTTTCCATCGGTAACGTAAGCTAATACGATACGGTTACGGATACGAATAAGTAGGAATTTTTAGGATCTGGTTTAAGTCCCTAGTAATAAAAGAGCAAAGAAAAAAGAAAATACAAAATGAACTTGCGATACTAATTAAAATAGACGTTGTAAACAGAGTGAGGGCACTACAAACGACGGAAATACTGCTAGACCTTTTTTCGACATTACGAAAAATCAGCAGCAATCACTGGATTGAATAAAAATTTAATTAACAACTTTTCTGTAATTTTTTCAGCTCTTTCTTCGGGTCGAAACTTAAATGTTGATACTTTTCGAGAATATTTGACAGATACTATAAATCTGTACGTGTCATTATATAGTTGGTACTATATGCCATCAAGTGTTCACATGTTATTAAAACATTTCCTATATTCCATTTATCTGAAGAGGCATCAGAAGCTAGAAATAAAGAGTTTCGTAAATTCCGAGAACATTACGCGCGAAAGCGAGAACGGACCGAGAATATTGAGGACGTAATGCACAACTTGTTAATTTCTTTAAATCTTATTTCCTTTATTAGACCGAAATAAACTGTTATCTGTTCTCAGAAGCTGAAACACTCTTTAAAGTAACTAACGTTGAGGAAGATAATTCTGATAGATTAGTCTCCAGCTCAGATGGTGAAAACTAGGTTAATTAAAGTATGTTTTTTATAATTAATATTTAAGTCTATTTAACTTAGTTAAGTACTTTAAACCGAAATCAGTATTTGTTTATTTATTTTGTCGAAAAATAATTATATTTTTTGAGCGACCGATACCTAGTAAGGTACTACACGTAGGTCTAAATTTAGTACAGTAATAACAAACTCCAATGTTTTTATATTTTTATACGCCACAATTTTTGCAAAACAGCGAAGTAAAGTACCAAAGTCCACGAATTTTCGATTTCGTTACACTGTGCGTCGGATTAGTAATTCTTCGCTGACGAGGAATCACTAATCCAGGATTTAGTTTTGTACGGCCCAGTGTTACCAACTCGTGGGGAATTTCTCGTTTTCTGGGATTTCTTTAACGAAACTGGGAAATTTTCCTGTTTTTTTTTTTAACAAAAGTGGGAAATTTTGTATTAACAATTATTGTAACAATTTCTGAGTTTTGGTTTGTAATTTACAAATTCTAAATCAAACAATTTTGATATGTTTGAACGTTTGCTTTGCACATTCCTACTGAATAATAACCAAATATAAATTTGATACATACGCACATAGCGGAACGCCGCAAAAAAGTTTTTATTTTAATTTTATTTCACACGTGAGGTAAATGATATTGAAAAATATAATATTTAATATAAAAAACAAATAAGTAAAAATTAATATATAAATAGTAATAGGGAATTTGCATATAACCCAAATAAATCTGAAATATTTTTTTATATTCTCTACATAAATTAAATGTTTATGGCGGTTGATGTTATCCATTTATTTTGGTGTTTTTATTAACAAAAAAAAGGATTTTATATTACAAATTGTCGCGCGAATTTCGAAACTTGTATAACGTGATCCCATAGGCTGTGTCGTCAAAAGTGAACTTATGACTCATTATGAGTATATGGCGAATTTCAGTGCTGTAGTCGTCGAAAACTCACTAAAAATGGCATTTAATGCGTAACTCATCCAATGAAATATCCCTGCATTTAAAGTAGAAGGTTCCTAAAATCTTATTCATGTATACTTCAAGCCGAAATCGGCTCAGGAACCTTTCAATTTTGCAACAAAAATTGGCATTTCTGCGAAATTTTGACATATCATCTTAATAATTTCGAGTCAATGAACTGCAATTCTTTGTTTTCATGGCAATCTTCGACGATTCAAAAATTTTCAAATTTTTGATGTCCTCGATGCAAATAAACCTATTTATTTATAACTTTAATGAAAAAATGAGCGATTTAAATTAGTGGGAGGTAGTGTTGTAAATATCCGTATTCATTAGATATCCGAATCATACGGAATCGGAATCAGCTAATATCCGTATCCATTATCCGAATACGAATCCATTTCTTGACCTGCGCGAAAGCGGTTACAGATCATGTATACGTATGCATGCAACAGACTAAAACATTTTCTATCCGGATACACGGCTAGGTAGGTCGATGCGGTATCGGTATCATACCAGTCGAAGTCGAAGTTTAGGGATGAGAAGGCACCGCGTCGCGCCGTTCTCGTTTGAATTCGGTTCGGGTGAGGCGGGACTAGTTTAACCAATGGGTCTCATCTCATATGATACCCGTTACCCCGATAACTATGCCATCTTTTTTTAGGAAATGTCATTAGAAAGAGAAAGCACAATATCAAATATGCCAAATCGCAGACCGTGTTATTCGCTTACACTCGATTCCGATTCCGTTTTCTCTTTGCACTTTGCTTTAGTAACCACCCGATCCGAATTTATTTTGATTCCGAATCCGTATTCAAGTTCTCGGCCGGTTCCGGATAATCCGGATTCTTTTAATATTCGGATCCAACGGATTTTTGGATACGTATCCTTACATCACTGGTGGGAGGTGTTCTTAAATAGTTAACGGATAAAATAAACCCAAAAACAAATCACTAAATAAGGTAAACAGTGTGGAATAATGTCGGTTAAAAATAGGATTTGTCGGAAAAAATCAAGAAAATCCTATTTCTACCCCTTAAATACGCTCCTGGATGACCCATTCAGTATTCATTTTAAAGTGTGATTATCCCTTTATAAGATAGTATTGAAAAATTGGGAAAAAATTAGATAGGAAACAATACAGAGGGATTCAAATGTACCGATGTCGAGGGCAAAAAAATCGAAATTTAATCGGCGATTGCTCCCTTCTTATAGAGAATGAAGAAACTAAATAGTATGGATATTATACAGGGTGATTCAAAAGTACTTTGACAAACTTCAGGAGGTGATTGCTGGCATTATGTTAAGGGGAAAAGTTCATATAGACAATGGTCCTTGGCGGCTTCGTTACGGAGATACAGGGTGTTGAAACATTTTTGAAAAATAAGACTTTTTAAGTAGCTTCTAAACGTTTTGAGCTTGTGTTATGAAATTCGGTGGATGAGATAAGCGCCTAAGGACACTCATTTTGAAAGTATATCGCGTTCTTAAATTTAACCAGTGGCGTCGGTTCGAAACTTTCATATAACATTTTTTGTGAAAACTATGCTACGCCACTGGCTTATTTTATTTTAACTACCATTTTGTGAGTCCTTGCTTTATTTGCAACAAAAAAAGTCTCTTGCGTTTTTTTCATACGGGGAACGGTTTAAAGGTAAATCATTATTTTATTCGGCTATACAAATGTATTAAAAAATTTATTTTAAATTGATCAAAAAAATTTATTTTAAATTGATCAAACATTCAGACATTATTAAAATAACAACTAATTTATTTAAATAAATAAGTAACGGTTATAAAATTGCCTTAAATAAATTGTTGGAAATGTCCACCCTCGGCCAAGATGGAGGCATCTAATTTTTCAACACCCTGTATCTCCGTAACGAAGCCGCCAAGGACCATTGTTTATATGAACTTTTCGCCTTAAAATAATGTCAGCAATCACCTCCTGAAGTTTGTCAAAGTACTTTTGAATCACCCTGTATACTTCGACGAGCTCTTTCCGACGACGTATATGGAATTTTAATTTGAACCATTTTGACCCCACAAAAAATTAAAAACCGTGAAAGATTGGGTCAAAAATCTAAATTTCCAGTTTTTTCCAAATATTTCCATTTTCCAGTTATTCTTTTAGGTAAATGAATTACAAAAAAAAAGTATTTGAGATTTTAAAGTTTCCGTTTTTCGATAAAAGGTACTAAAATCTTGGATAAAACAGCGATTTTTCAAATTTTGAGATGTTTAATTGGCTTTATCTCGAAAACTACCAGCTCTACGGTTATGGCTCACATAACATTTTTTGTGGGAAATTAAATTCCCTATAAAAAAACTCACATACAGTTTTGTTGTAAAGTTAGTGGTTTACGAGAAAAATAAAAAAAACCATGAAATTCGAGAAAAAACAGGCTTCAATTGCGAGGTCGGTTACAAAACATAAATTGGCTATAGGCACTTTTAAAGAGGAAAGATTCCTCTGTAATTTCCACCTATTGCCAATTAAATATCATGAAATGTCGCAAAGCTATAGATAATTGAAAAAAAATAAATAAAATTTACATGTTAATTAAATGGGAAATTTTCAAATTCATTTGGTTAGAATTTTTTTTTATGTTTATAACATTATTCCGTCAATGGACCAAAACAAAAAAATAGTCGTCTAACACGAAGCACCCTAATATATATATATATATATATATATATATATATATATATATATATATATATATATATATATATATATATATATATATATATATATATATATATATATATATATATATATATATATATATATATATATATATATATATTTATTATTTCCTTTCTTAAACCATCTATTATAAAGTATTTTTTTCTTTCTTGGGTAGAGGTTTATTGTGTGAAATTAAAATAGTTTCTTTAACGTTTCGCCCATCGTTTTTGGGCTTTTTCAAAAAAAATTTGTCTCTTTATTGAGTGTTTTCTAAAAACATACAAAATGGGATGTCATTAAAATCCTTAAAAATAGTGTTTATACAAAATGAAGACACAGACAAAGACCATAAAAGACAATACATACAAATTTAAAAATTGTTTCACTAAAATTTACTAAATATAAATATATACGCACCTCGAGACATTATGGTGTTTAAATATGTACTGAGAGATTTATTTTGAGTTACTTATCACTACCAGTAATTTTTTTCTTTTTTTTGTTTATTTTTTTTTGTTTCTTTGTGTGTTGATATGCGTTTTTTCGTGAATTGTATGTTATATACGGAGTGTTCTAATTTGTGTGTTTAGTGTTCAATGTATTAGGTTGTGATAAATTTTACTTAGATTGTCAATATCTTGTTTGTCGTTTACTGCATTAGGTTCTTTCTTAATGTGAATCATCTCTTTAACAAGGAGTTTTTGGTAATTGTTGTCCTGAGTTAAAATTTTTGTGTTAGTGAAATCGAAATTATGATTTTCATTTTTTTCGTGTTTGTGTAAAGCAGTTGACGCATTTTTTGTATACTTGTGCCCGTTTAATCTGCTGTTAAGATATTGAGTGGTCATTCCAATATATTGTTTTGGGCAATTTAAACATGGTATAGCGTAAATTACACTAGATTTATTTTTTACTGGAACCTTACTTTTAAGAGGAGAGTATAAGGATGACAAAAGGTTTTGGGCTTTGTGGCAAACGGTAATATTGTGTTTATTTAAAATGTATTTAATTTTTTCTGATAATTCGTTCGTATAGGGTAGAGCTACATATTTTTTTGGTTCGTTATTATTGGTCAGTTTTTCTTTGGTTGTATTGTTATATAATTTAAAAGTTCTTTGTTTCATAATTCTGTTTATTTGTCTTTCTGGGTAGTGATTTTCTTTTAGTATTTTTCTAACTTTTTCTAAAGCTTTTGGACGATATTCTGGCGAGGTTAAAATTAATGCTCTATCAGTTAAGCCTATAATTACGCTATTTTTTTGAGATTTGGAATGGCTGGAATTGTAGTTTAAATATCGTCCCGACCAAGTTTCTTTTGTATACCATATAGTTTTGAGGTCTTCATTGTTTATATCTCTAATTATTGTCATATCAAGGAAATTTATTTGGTTTTGACTTTCTATTTCTGACGTGAATTGAAGTTTGTGGTGGAATTTATTGAAGGCTTGTATTACATAATTTATTTGGTTTTCGGGGATAGCTGTAAGGCAGTCATCCACGTATCGTTTGAAAAATATCATTGGTATATCCAGGTTTTTGATGACATTTTCCTCCAAACACTCCATAACAAGTTGTGCCACTGTTGATGATATGGGAGAGCCCATTGCACAACCATCAAGTTGTTCGTAGAAACAGTCTTTATATTGAAAATAATTATTAGAGATTGTTAAATTTATTGCCTCTATGAACATGTCTTGAGTTAGATTAGTATGTTCTTTTAAAGAGTTCCACTTTTCTTTAATTATGTTGGTTAAAAGATCATTTGGAATATTAGTATACAGTGATGTAACATCGAGAGATACTAACCTAAAATTTTTTGGTATTTTTAATGTACTGATGAATTCCTTAAAAGTGAAAGAATCTTTTATGTAGTATTCGTTTTTACATGTTATTTTTGAAAGGCAGTTGCTGGGATATTTTGACAGCTTGTAAAAGGGTGATTGGATTGAAGATACAATTGGTCTTAGTGGAACACCAGGTTTATGCAGCTTTGGAAGCCCGTATATTTTTGGTGATACGGCGTTATGAATCATGAGTTTTTTGGCTTCCGGGTCTGTTATTTGTTTTTTGTTGAGAAGTTTTTTTATGAAGGTATTATTTTTAGTTTGATTAATATTGGTCGGGTCACTACGTATTTTCTTGTATGTTACACTATCATTTAGTAAGTTGTCCATTTTAGCATTGTAGTCAGTTGTGTTCATGATTACGGTTTTATTGCTTTTATCAGGTTTTAGAATTGTGATATCAGGGTTATCTTTAATGAATTGTTTTGTTTTTTTAAACTGTTTATTTATTTTTTTTTGAAAATTGCTTTGTTTTTTGTTCTTGTGTCTTATTTTAATGTTGTGGTTTGTGATTACGTTTACGACTTCTGAGCGGATAGCGTCTTTAGTTTCGTTTGGTTTGTCATGAATAGCTGACTCTATGCTTGCTATATATTCTGTTGTAGGCAAGTCATTTTCATGAAAGACGGGTAAAGAGAATTTATTACCTAATGCTAATACTTCTGCGATATCATTTGGAATAGGTTTATTAGAGATATTTTCTAACCAGTTTGATACATTAATACTGTTTTCAGATTCCGGTTTATTTGATATTAAATTGGAAATATTTTTTTTTTTTTTTTTTTTTTTTTTTTTGAGTAAATTTACAAATTACGAAGAATTGAAATATGAAAAAAATTTTAATTATATTAAAGACAAAAACCAAAAAAAGATTTCCAATTTAATATCAAATAAACCGGAATCTGAAAACAGTATTAATGTATCAAACTGGTTAGAAAATATCTCTAATAAACCTATTCCAAATGATATCGCAGAAGTATTAGCATTAGGTAATAAATTCTCTTTACCCGTCTTTCATGAAAATGACTTGCCTACAACAGAATATATAGCAAGCATAGAGTCAGCTATTCATGACAAACCAAACGAAACTAAAGACGCTATCCGCTCAGAAGTCGTAAACGTAATCACAAACCACAACATTAAAATAAGACACAAGAACAAAAAACAAAGCAATTTTCAAAAAAAAATAAATAAACAGTTTAAAAAAACAAAACAATTCATTAAAGATAACCCTGATATCACAATTCTAAAACCTGATAAAAGCAATAAAACCGTAATCATGAACACAACTGACTACAATGCTAAAATGGACAACTTACTAAATGATAGTGTAACATACAAGAAAATACGTAGTGACCCGACCAATATTAATCAAACTAAAAATAATACCTTCATAAAAAAACTTCTCAACAAAAAACAAATAACAGACCCGGAAGCCAAAAAACTCATGATTCATAACGCCGTATCACCAAAAATATACGGGCTTCCAAAGCTGCATAAACCTGGTGTTCCACTAAGACCAATTGTATCTTCAATCCAATCACCCTTTTACAAGCTGTCAAAATATCTCAGCAACTGCCTTTCAAAAATAACATGTAAAAACGAATACTACATAAAAGATTCTTTCACTTTTAAGGAATTCATCAGTACATTAAAAATACCAAAAAATTTTAGGTTAGTATCTCTCGATGTTACATCACTGTATACTAATATTCCAAATGATCTTTTAACCAACATAATTAAAGAAAAGTGGAACTCTTTAAAAGAACATACTAATCTAACTCAAGACATGTTCATAGAGGCAATAAATTTAACAATCTCTAATAATTATTTTCAATATAAAGACTGTTTCTACGAACAACTTGATGGTTGTGCAATGGGCTCTCCCATATCATCAACAGTGGCACAACTTGTTATGGAGTGTTTGGAGGAAAATGTCATCAAAAACCTGGATATACCAATGATATTTTTCAAACGATACGTGGATGACTGCCTTACAGCTATCCCCGAAAACCAAATAAATTATGTAATACAAGCCTTCAATAAGTTCCACCACAAACTTCAATTCACGTCAGAAATAGAAAGTCAAAACCAAATAAATTTCCTTGATATGACAATAATTAGAGATATAAACAATGAAGACCTCAAAACTATATGGTATACAAAAGAAACTTGGTCGGGACGATATTTAAACTACAATTCCAGCCATTCCAAATCTCAAAAAAATAGCGTAATTATAGGCTTAACTGATAGAGCATTAATTTTAACCTCGCCAGAATATCGTCCAAAAGCTTTAGAAAAAGTTAGAAAAATACTAAAAGAAAATCACTACCCAGAAAGACAAATAAACAGAATTATGAAACAAAGAACTTTTAAATTATATAACAATACAACCAAAGAAAAACTGACCAATAATAACGAACCAAAAAAATATGTAGCTCTACCCTATACGAACGAATTATCAGAAAAAATTAAATACATTTTAAATAAACACAATATTACCGTTTGCCACAAAGCCCAAAACCTTTTGTCATCCTTATACTCTCCTCTTAAAAGTAAGGTTCCAGTAAAAAATAAATCTAGTGTAATTTACGCTATACCATGTTTAAATTGCCCAAAACAATATATTGGAATGACCACTCAATATCTTAACAGCAGATTAAACGGGCACAAGTATACAAAAAATGCGTCAACTGCTTTACACAAACACGAAAAAAATGAAAATCATAATTTCGATTTCACTAACACAAAAATTTTAACTCAGGACAACAATTACCAAAAACTCCTTGTTAAAGAGATGATTCACATTAAGAAAGAACCTAATGCAGTAAACGACAAACAAGATATTGACAATCTAAGTAAAATTTATCACAACCTAATACATTGAACACTAAACACACAAATTAGAACACTCCGTATATAACATACAATTCACGAAAAAACGCATATCAACACACAAAGAAACAAAAAAAATAAACAAAAAAAAGAAAAAAATTACTGGTAGTGATAAGTAACTCAAAATAAATCTCTCAGTACATATTTAAACACCATAATGTCTCGAGGTGCGTATATATTTATATTTAGTAAATTTTAGTGAAACAATTTTTAAATTTGTATGTATTGTCTTTTATGGTCTTTGTCTGTGTCTTCATTTTGTATAAACACTATTTTTAAGGATTTTAATGACATCCCATTTTGTATGTTTTTAGAAAACACTCAATAAAGAGACAAATTTTTTTTGAAAAAGCCCAAAAACGATGGGCGAAACGTTAAAGAAACTATTTTAATTTCACACAATAAACCTCTACCCAAGAAAGAAAAAAATACTTTATATATATATATATATATATATATATATATATATATATATATATATATATATATATATATATATATATAAAAAAGAAGAAGAATATTGGCTATTCGGACTGTGGAAGTGTGTTCCTCTTTTGCATCAAAGTACGGGGAGTCCAAGAAAATGGACAACCCCGGGCCGGGTAGACTATGACAGCTGTTTCGTCCTTGTTAGGACTCATTCAGACAGCCATAACCCAGTCGCACCGTGGCAAACGATGTTACTGCATCTTACATGCTTTTTGCAAAACACAAGCAGGAAACAACATACCATAACGCCACCTAGCGGGTGCTGGCTCTAATGCAAAAGCAGAACACACTGAAAAGGTAGAATATAAAATCAAAGGGCGAACACAGCATCTCTGGTTTATGAGAAACGCATTTTTGTAATCTGCCCAACTTGTCCGCATGGTTTGCGCAGTACAAGGAGGGAGTCACGACGTCCTCACCAGAAGACGCGTAAACCCTTAACAAAAGCCAAGTAAGAATAAAAGTAGAGGTTTATCTCGTCCGTATTATAAATAAAAGAGAAGAAGAATATTGGCTATTCGGACTGTGGAAGTGTGTTCCTCTTTTGCATCAAAGTACGGGGAGTCCAAGAAAATGGACAACCCCGGGCCGGGTAGACTATGACAGCTGTTTCGTCCTTGTTAGGACTCATTCAGACAGCCATAACCCTGAATGAGATAAGATAATTATTATATATGGTGTCCAAATCTCCTTTAATTTCTTCATGGTTAAATTGTATCTGACTGTCCCGAATTGAAATGGCTTCTGTTTCGCCGAATTGTAAAACTACGGATTTAATTGTTCTAAAATAGTGTCTATAATAAAAAGCCGCATTTAACCATGTCCCCCATCTTGTCGAAACTGGCTCTGGGTGTTTTAAAATACCGGGACATTCTTCATAAAAATTGCGAATTCGTTTCGGGGATTTTCGAAACAGTGTCTTAATATGTCTAATTAGTGCATCTACATTTAGATAAGCTTTGCGAATAGTCATACAAGAGCATTGATCTTTTAGAAGGGGATCTGCACGAACCATATTGGAACCGCCATCATTAACCAATAGTAACACTTGTTTAGTGGAAATCCGAAATTTGCGTAAAGTTTGTATCACTAACGCAATAAGTACTTCGCCAGTACATTGCTGCAGGCGTTTATAAGCAAGTAAATAGGGAGATGATGGTTTAAGTGGGTCCAGTGTTCGTAGTATAATATTAGCGATAGAGTTTTTTTTTATAATCCGTCGTCTCATCGACCGGTAACCACACGTAATAATAATAATAACTTTATTGCCAACCTAATGATATTTTCTTACACCAAGCAACGTCACAGAGGCTGCATAATATACCAAACACAAGTATACTTAAGTTTAAGAACAAGTTAAAACCATTTATGAAAGAAATACAATTTAAAATCCAGAATCAGGAATATACAGACGGGTAAGAGTCAAGATTAATAGAGAGTAAATTAAACTTTACAAGTTCAAATATTAATAGAAAACAAATTTACACCATACATAACAGAAAATAATATAAAATCAGTGTAAAGACAAGGATACACAAAGTGCAGCAAAAAATTACAGACTGAAACTCAAGTTTACAAGTTAAAGTGGAAAGAATAAAAATATTTGTCCATTAGAAATTGTGTCACTCCTGACTTAAACCTCTTCATTTCATGGAATATGCTTTTATAGCCCTGAAATTTAGCCCTCTTTCGTAGAGTGGTGCAGTGGGATGCTCAGGCCGTCCCCACCTCTGGTCTCCATAATCATTTCATTTGCATAGTGTTCTGCATTTGTTTGAAATAAGTGTGGGTATTTTTAACAAACATTACCAGGGACTGAAAGTAGCGAGACGGAGCAGTGAGAAACCCCTAATCTCGAGAAATACGGCCTGCAAGATGTTTGTGGATGTAATTTGTAGATTGTCCTTATTATTCATTTTTGCACCCTGAAGACGTTCATGGAACTTACCGATGCACCCCAGAATAGTATAATAATAATAATAATAATAATAATAAATAGCCTTTATTTAATATTCATAATAACAATACACAAAGTAATGGAAACGGGTGGCGAGATCTAGCACAGCTACTCACCTAACCACCCTACAAGAAGAGAGAAATTCACATAGAATAAAGTAAAAACAAAAAAAGAGAAAAACAGATTAGTAATCCTCAACACGCATATACTTAGTAAAAAAAACACAAAGAGATTAAAGGTAAAAATATGATAAGCATGAACTCAAAGCAAAAATATAATTTAGTATCAATGAAAAGAAAAAACAGCATATTAGAAGATCGAGAAGTGATTACACATAAAACATAAAAAGGAAAAAAAAACAGAAAAATGAAAAACGGTTTTTAGTGCGGCAATCACCTGGGACCTGCGATCTCTGTGTGCAGTGGCAAGAATTAAGCAGATCAATTGTTCAAAAAGGGCGGAGTGATCGGAGGGAATGGTGCTACTGATCAGATGTCCGAATATAATTTTTAAAATGTTTTTTAAACATGTCAACACTTAAACAGTCCTTAACATTCGCTGGTATATTATTAAAATATTTTACAGCATTGTAGCTGAATGAGCGCTGAAATACGGCAGTTCTGTGTCTGGGGACAGAGAATAGATCATCATGGCGTGTCCGTCTCCCATGTATATCAGAGACCCTAACAAGTTTGTCAGACAGATAGCTCGGCAGCTGCGTCTCTCTTATTTTAAACACCAATGTACACAAGTGCATAACAAATCTTTGTTCCAATTTTAGCCAACCAGAGTCCAAGAAACCTGGCGTGATATGGTCGAATTTTCTAATTTCGTAGGAAAACCTCAGGCAGCCATTCTGAAGCTTCTGCAAACTATACTTATCCTCGAGCAACAATGCTGGCCAAAATAGTACATCACAGTACGACAAAATTGACATAATAATCGATTCACACAGTCTTAGTTTTATTGGTACAGTTAAAATTTTTTTAAATATGTAGAGCGTTTTTAACTTACTATACCCATTCTGAAGTAAATAGGAGACATGTTTTTTGAATCTTAATTCAGAGTCAAAGTAAACTCCTAGGTTTTTACAGGAGTCAGTGGCGGTTATTTTGACGTTGTTTATTTTTATATTAATGATTTTTGAAATATCGCTATTATTTTTACCAAATATGAGTAGCTGGGTTTTGGATTGGTTTAATAAAAGATTATGCGCCTTCGATATTTGGTAAATATGATTGAGGTCTTCATTGATGCGTGTTTCAGCCGAAGCGACATCATCAGGTTTGAAGCTGTAATAGAGTTGAAGGTCATCAGCATACTGATGTGACTGTGAGTGTTTAATATATTCATTAAAATCAGCCGTATATAATGAGAAAAACAGGGGACCCAAAATGCTGCCCTGTGGCACTCCACGATTCACGGTTAGCGCGGCAGAAAGTGTACTATCAAATAGCACCCTTTGCCTTCGATCACAAAGATAGTTCCCAAGAAAGCTGACAGCACTATTGGCAAGTCCATAATATTTTAACTTGGTACATAATATATTATGGTCAAGAGTGTCAAAGGCCTTGCTGTAATCAAGTAGTACCAAACAAGTACACTCACTGTCATCAGAAGCGCGGAAGATGTCATCAGTGACTTTTAAAAGGGCTGTGGTAGTACTATGCTGGGCCCTGAAGCCCGACTGTGTTGGGGGAATGATCTGTTGCCGCAGAGAATAATCACTCAACTGCTCAGAAATGACCTTTTCCAGAATTTTAGAGAGAACGGGTAACAGACTAATAGGTCTGAAGTGAGACAATTCACGTGGGTCATTACGCTTCGCAACAGGAAGAACATTTGCCACTTTCCACTGACTCGGAAACTTGCCAGAAGAGATGCTAAAATTTATTATAAAGGTTATGTGGTGTAATAAATAAGGAAGTAATAAAGATATACTTTTCCGGTCCAAACCATCAGCTCCCCTGGCATCAGAGTGCAACTGCGAGATTATTTTTTCAACCCTTTCAGCAGCCACCGCAGAAAATTTAAATTCATTTTTATGCACAGGTGTTTCATAATGATTCATGATCACACCATTATCAATTTGAGTACTAGATGGAGGGATACTATCCAAGAAATACCTGTTAAAATCATCTGGTGTACCAGTGTCCCCAGGATTAAAGTCCGTTGTAGAGTTGATATTAAGCCATCTAAGAGTGCGCCAAAATCCTTTGGGATTAGTCCTAAACTGATGGCTTAGATAAGCTCGTTTTTCATTACGAACAGAGGTAGTGACAAGATTTCTAAGTTGCTTATAGTCGTTCCAAGATTGTTCAGATTTTAACCTTTTGTGTTTGGAACGGGCTTTATTTCTTAAGCGCATCATATATTTAATATTCGGCGTGATCCAAGGAGCAGGAGACTTGGTCAGACGATACGTCTTGTAAGGCGCATGCCTGTCAAAAAGTTCATTCACAGCCACAGTAAAAAAATTAACCATTTCATCGACATCACTTAATGAATACAGAGTGTCCCAATTAAAGTTATACATATCCGCAAGAAACGCATCATGATTGAAACTGGAATAATCACGACAAGTCTTGTATTTTATAGTCGCTGGTGATTTTTTACATTGTATATTACATTTTACCAGACAATGATCAGAGATATCATCCATTTTTATGACCTCCGGATCTCGAACAAAATCCAAGGAAGAAGTAACAATAATATCTAGAAGAGACGCAGTGCTGTTAGTAATACGCGTCGGCTGAGTAATAATTTGATGTAAGCCATATTTGTTTAAGAAATTATTTCAAACAGTAACCCCATTATGAGTTGATAAGCAATCAACATTAAAATCACTACCAAACAGAATAATATCGTGATTAGGAATTACAGAGATTAAAGTGTTTTCAAGCAAAGACAAGGAGTTAATCAAGTTTTCCATGGGAGGACGATAAATTGATCCAAGGCAAACACTCTTGCCGCCAATTTTGAGGCTTATCCAGATTTGTTCCAGAGGGTCTCCATCAGGAGCAACATTAAGAACTTTAAATTTAAGGTTATCCCTTATATAAAATCCCACACCACCCCCTCTGTGGTCGCGGTCCCTTCTCACAAATGTATAGCCTACAATACCAAGCGCCCCAGACACAACCCCGCTGCTCAGCCAGGTCTCGGAGAGACCAATAATATCCAACCGTTCAGAGATAACATAGTCAGCGAATTCATCATAAGTAGGACACAGAGATCGCACGTTAAAGTGACAAAAATTGACATAGTTCGAATCCATGTCATACATGATAACGGTCTACAACGTGAGCCGCTCAATAATGTAACAAATCAGAGTGGATTAATTAATTATAGGTGTGATTATATTAATGTTAATAGAAACAATACCTCATCATACCTTGATTAAAAAAAATGAAATTATTATCGTTTCACCATAAAATTAATTTAATTTAAATAAACATCAACTACATTCATAAAATAAATTCAATTAACCCAGGCATGGTAAGCAGTCAACATTATACCAAATATCATGTTCTACAGATAAGGACAACCAAAAAACATTAATGTATTCATGTTTCATAGAACATATTAAAGAGAAATTCAACAACATTACTACCTAGATAAACAAATCAAAATTTTACCTGAATAAACACAAAAAGATATTCATTTTTTCACTTAAGATCCACTATAAATATATTCATTTATACATATAGCACTACCCACAAAATTAAGTTGGGTGAAGGCGAACCCAACATTTACTGATTATCGTCTTTATGCGGGATAGACACTTTCACATTCCTATTGGAGTCCCAGTAGTACACTCTACCCCCAGACGACCACACCCTGTTACTACCGTACTTCTTAGCTTGGACTAACATTTTGTATCGCTTTGAGGTAAGATCCTCAAAAACAGTAAAGGGTGTACCCTTTAGCACTTTTTTCGATCCTAGCACCTCATTTTTCTTCCAGTTAGAAATAAAGTTGACAATCACAGTACGTGGCTTATCCTCTGCAGAAGCGGTACCAACCCGAAAACAGTAATCGATGTCTCTGTTAGAGCATGGGACCTTCATTTCATTAGTTATAAAATTAACAATGGTTTCAATAAGGTTTTCTTCAGTGTGTTCAGGAGGACCACAAATACGTAAGCAATTCCTTTTCCTTTCCTGCTCAAGATAATCATTTCTTTCCTCCAACTGAATAATTTTAGCAGTATTATCCTTGAGACTCTTCTGGACCTCCAACAATTTGTTGTCAATTTTGTCAAAGCGTAGATTAAATTTAGCTTCTATCTGCTTTGAAAAGTTTTCACATACCTTACTGATAAGCTTTTCGGTCGCTTCATCCACAGCCTCACCTCTACCAGGTGTAGTACCTCGGTTAGATCTGCCGCCCGCCATGATGTTCAGTACTAAATTGTGTAGGTAGGACTAGATCCTATTGGAAGTGAGGTTATAATTAAAACTTAATTAATATCTGCTAAACCCTATGGATTTGAGTAACCAAAATTGCACATCAGATAGTCCAATCAACACCCAATTCGGAAACGTAAATAGTGAAACTAATTTATTCAAAAATACCACTTTCAATCAGTAAAAAGACCGGAGCCCACAACACGTTGCTTACTATAGCATGTCTCTTATCCTCTAGTATGTCATAGCTCATGACCGATTGAACAGATCCAAAGTAGAACAGCCTTATTGTCTCTATATATAGCACCTGCCTGATGCGACGCACTAGGATGCAGTAGCCATTCAATTTTGTATTGAGAGTGTCTATGTGTTTTCACCAGCTTATGAGAGAATCGATAGTAACTCCCAAAAACTTGACACTAACAAGTACTTTTATAGACTTATGATCTAGCATTACGAGAGGCGATTCCACCCAGATCCGGGCCAGCCAGCACTATCGACGTGTCGTCGGTATAGTGACATCTGTCCACAGATAAAACCGTCACAGAGGCTATTCGTGTACCTCAGCGGACCGAGGATCGAACCCTGCGCGACGCTTTGCTGCCGTTCGGTTGGCTCTGACCATCTGCAGCCTCTCAGTCAAGTAGGACCTGATGCATGTGGCAGATAAAACCCTTATTCCGTATGTTTTTGCATTAGCAGTAAATGATCGATTGTGTCGAAAGCCTTCGACAGGTCAAAAAATAGGCCAGCCACTTTGTGGTTTTGGTCAAGCTTTTTAAATATATATTTAAGTGTTTTAAAGATAGCTAGTTCAGTGGACCTGTTTGGTCTAAATCCGTACTGCTGCAGTAAAAAGTTAATTGTGTTGGCCGATACGCTCCATGAGCCTGTCATCAATTGCCCTCTCAAAAACCTTAAACACTGATGACAATAATGATGTAGGTCTAAAGTTAGTTATGTTGTGTGTGTCACCCTTTTTATGTACCGGAATTAATTTAGCCTTTTTTAATTGTGTAGGAAAGGCACCTGGAATAAAACACTCATTGATAATGTCTGCAGGAGGACTGCAAATGGATTCTGCTGCGTATGTAACTAGCTTATGACTCGCTGAAAAATCAACGTTAATTTTTTTTTAACTTACACCCGGGTATACAACGCAAGTATGCACGACAAACATCTGACCGAATCGAACATTAAATAATATGTTTTACGACATCTAGTCAGGATTCTATGTAGAAATTAATTTAAGGGTAGTTTATCTCCCGGGTGGAGGGGAGATCGTCAAGGTTTATGTGGTGCACTCCTTTGAGTTAAGGGTAACCTACTTGCTAAATTTCAGTTTTATAGGCCTTTGGGTTTTTGAAATTTTTTTGGTCCATCGAATCCCACTGGTAATTAGGCCTGTTGTCTGGAGTTTTATTCTTGAGCATTCAGTTTTCACTGCCAAATTCTAAAAAAAGCTATTCATTTTTCAATGAAAGGTTAAGCTTCAATGACATCTCCGATTGCAATATGCACATTGGACGTGGCCAGTGAATCGCATATCTAATTTACAGTCTAAATGTTTTGTTTCGGAAGACCCAAATTCAGAACGCACATTCGCTTTTCTAACCTTTATTTACTGACAGTGTCACAATCAATAAACTCTTTACTCACAGACAACGCGCTCCTTAAGGTGTGTTTCCTATGGGGCGACAGACGCACGCGGCTGCCGCACAGCGTCTGACGCCTAGTACTGCTCATGTGATAATTTAATTTATCCGTTTCGTTTCGAGCGTCAGACGCAAAAGTCAAACGCTGGCGGCTGCAGACGCCGCGGCTGGATGAACTTGTTCATTTTCTTTGCACATGCTTGTCAGTAAAATATCTTCGTCCTCAATTTCTTCTAATAGCAAATCTAATAATAATAATGTTTTGTTTTCGCACATTTTTAACTTAGAAAATGGTACTTGTTTGATAACAGATCACTCGCGACTAACTTCATAGGAAATGGGTATACTGGCGTTAGCCGTTTGCGTCAGACGCTGTGCGGCAGCCGCGTGCGTCATAGGAAACGCACCTTTAGACTGAATAGAAATCAACAACGCTTTGTTATCTACATTTATCTTTACAATTTTTTATTTTACCCTTTGTTACAGTGTGTCGTCTGGTGGTAGTAATCAACAAAAACAAAGGTATAAATGCCATGGGTGCGATTGCCAGACAAGTCAGAACCAACATTTAAAGAGGCACCAGTTGAAGCACACGGATTCTGAAGAGAAAGATTTCTTTCGATGCAATGAATGTCAATATCGAACAGTTAGAAAACGCAATTTAAAGAACCACATCTTAATGCATCACAACCCACACAAGGTCGCTTTGTTTGGATGTGACAAATGTGAATATCGAACATTTAGAAAATATCATTTAAAGTACCACATCTTACGACAACACAACCCCGAAAAAGTCAGTTTGTTGGGATGTGACAAATGTGAAAATCGAACAGAAGTCAAGAGAGAGAGAAAAGAACAAAAAGTCTGTTTGCTGGAATGTGATAAATGTGAATATCGAACATATGATAAGTTTTATTTCAAGAGTCACTACTTGAAACATAAAAACCCCGAAGAAGTTGAATTATTTAGATGTGACAGATGTGAATATCAAACTCGTTATAAGGGGGCTCTAAAAAGACACTATTTAAAACACAAAAGCTCCCAAGAAGTCAGTTTGTTTGGATGTGACAGATGTGAATATCGAACGCGTTATGGGTCTTGTTTAAAAAGACACTACTTGAAACATGAAACCCCCGAATAAGTTAAATTATTTCAAGCCTTCCATTTTTTGCACAAAATATGAAAACATCTTCAGTGTCCCTAGATTTTGAGCACGTAGTTTGTTACTTATTCACAACCACCTAGATTGGACACAACCTTCCTGTTCTATAACTATTTTAACATATCAGTGTCACTTGTCTTTGTCTGTAGTTTTATTATGAGTTTACTAACTTCCGCCCGCGGCTCCGTCCGCGTGATATAGGGGGTAATAGTGTAGTTTGGGTGTCATGATAATAAATACATGAGTTATGTGGGTATTTTTGTCTGGAGGCTCTTAGCAGGTATTTGAATAATTTAAGGAAAAAAAAAACAAATATAAGTCTTCATTGGGAATATCGGTATTAATTTAATAGATAAGCAGAACTCGACGGCACTATGTGTACGAATTTATTATTGAGCAAAGGGCTTTTCCCGTTCATAAATCGTTCATATTCGTTCATATAATTATAAAATTAAAAAAGGAATTAATACCACTTTCAAAAAAACAAACATAAAAAAACTAACTCTATTATTAACAAACGAAAATTGGTGGGACATTTATGTTAAAGATTCTATTAATGAACCTTACGACAATTTTATAATAAGAACTAGGCCATTACATGGAAGTATCAACGGAAACTCGCACAAGGCATCATTAAGGGCATAATTAAGTATCCCTAAACATAGGGATATTTTAAAATTATACTTAAATAAACATTTACAGAAGAGAATAATAACCCTTATAAAACATATTGAAACTATCAAACAGTTATTGCAAAGATAAATTGAACCACTCCCAAAATAATTTCAGGAGAGTATGGAAAATTATGGATGAAGCTACAAATGTTACACATAACAACATATAAAATAACCAGTATATTAACTTAAACTGTAATAATGAAGAAATCGTAAAAAATAAAGAGACTGCAAATAACAACATAAAAAAAAGTCCTCAAAGTATGCCGTGGAATCAATCGGTCACGCATATCTTGAATTATTACTCTTGTTAGGTAAAATAGGCAACCGCCCCCTTGTCCTTCCCTATGGGCGCTCAGGCACGGCAGAACAAAAAACTTTTATGATCGAAAGTTACTTTAGAAATGGTAGAAAATTGATGGCCAGTGGGTTTATTAGACACGGGACGCCATTTAGGATTTTCAAACAGAATTTCCACACATAGTCATGGATTTCGACCAGTTTCGACTAGATCTGTGGTTTTGTTTAGACAAACACGAAGTGCGAATAGAAAGAAAGGCAGTGGGAGACCCAAAGTTCGCACTGCACAAAAAGTAAAATAATTGAGGCAAATTGTTAAGGAACACCCACAAACTCCTTTTCGGCGTTTAAGCCAGCAAGTAAATGTATCCCACGGAACCTGCAATACAATACTGAAATGTGACCTGCATACGAGTCATTCTTTTACAAATCGTACGGATTTGGGCGAAAAAAAAATTGGCAACTTTTAGAACGCCACAAAAAAATTTCTAGAATTTTTTCATTATTTGAGTCGACATCATTGATTTGTAATATGGATCCGCAAACAATAATCGCGAAAGTGGCAAATTTCTGGCCTCGCGCATGTAAACAAAGCTGATCGGCCATGGGCATGCGCACTGCAAAATTTGTCAGCTGTGATGGTCGATCCCACTCTGATTGTCACGGAACATAAAAGGGTTGGCTGATTGTTTTCCAGCTGGTTATGCAAACCGTGTAGCAGATGACAACAAGCGAGTTGTGCGCATGCCCCTCGCCGATCTGGCTCGAGAAATATGACCGGTGGCCGTGCGTACAAACACACTATTTCACCCTGGTACTGTAACTTTTGTTTGCGCAGGCTGTCAGGTGTTCGGGTCTATATATAAAAGTCAATGGTCGACATGTGTATCGGGATTTTCTTTTTAAAAATGTACCTTTTGAGTAATGTTATTTATAAAATTTAATAGCTTGTTGATTTCTGTCACATTGCAAATTCATTATCTTTGGTTCTAATCATCGGATGGATACCGTTGTCTCGCCGTTTTATTTATTGTTGTGTATGATTGCATCCTGAAAATAATTTTAGAAAATTAATTAACTCTAATAACAAATTAATGTTTAAATATTTTTCATGCTCGCCTCCACAGCGTATAAAAGCGCAAAAATATCATTATATGCGTTTTATTTCACTCTAATAATCCATCAAAAAATAAAAGTGGAGTCTGTATTAGGTCGAAAGATATTTATTTCGAGCGCGTGGCACGCCCCGAACGCTATGAGCTGCGCGCTGAATAAAGTGTAAACGCAGGCAGCGCTTTTTTCGTGATATTCCACATCTAAATTAAGTTAAAAGTGTCTAGTATAAATATGAAATTTAAAATATATTTATAATTATATAAATTTGATTCTAAATATAAAATTATATTCATGTTCATTTCTTTCTTTTACTCTAAACTCCTTTAACATAGCGGTTGCGATAGTATTTATTGTAAACTAGCTTTCCCCCGCGACTTCGTCCGCGTGGTATAGGTGATAATAGTATAGTTTTCACCATGATTATGAATACATAAAACGTGAGTTAGGTTAGTTATATCCAGAGGGATTTTAATATTACATGACGCAAAAGTTGGGGTCGGACACAGGTAACTGATAGAAAAGGTACGTAAATGACATGAACAGTGTTGAATCCAGACATTCTTTCCGTGGGGAGGGGGGGAGAAACATTCTTATTGGAGGGGAATATAGGTAAACTATGCTTTGAGCAAATAAATTTCTATATTTTACAGACATTCCCCTGGGGGAATTTTTCTTGCTCCGGGGGAATCCCCCCGGGCTACCCTTTTCAAGTAGACGACCCTAACAACGGTAATTTTTTTAACCTTTACACCCAGGTATCAACGCAAGTATGCACGACATACACCGTCTCAAACATTAAGTATGTTTTACGACGCTTTCGCCATCTAGTCAGGATTCTATGTGAAAATTAATTTTTTAAGTTTAAGTTTATCTCCCGGGTGAAGCGGAGATCGTCAAGGTTTATGTGGTGCACTCCTTTGAGTTAAGGGTATCCTACTTGCTCAATTTCAGGTTTATAGGCCTTTGAGTTTTTCAAATTTTTTGGTCGATCGAATTGGTAATTAGGCCTGCTGTCTGGAGTTTTATTCTTTAGCATTCAATTTTCACTACCAAATTCTAAAAAACGCCATTCATTTTTCAATTAAAGGTATAAGCTTCAATGACATCTCCGATTGCAATATGCACAATGGACGTGGCCAAAGCATCGTATATCTAATTTACAGTCTCAGTGCATTGCTTCGGAAGGCCGAAATTCAGAACGCACTTTCGCTTTTCTAACGTTTATTTACTGACAATGTCACAATAAACTTTACTGACAGACAACGCGCTCCTTAGACTGAATAGAAATCAACAACGTTTTGTTACCTACTTTTATATTTGCAATTTTTTATTTTACTCTTTGTTGCAGTGTGTCGTCTGGTGGTAGTAATCAAGAAAAACAAAGGTACAAATGCCATGTGTGGGATTGTCAGACAAATCAGAACCAACATTTAAAGAGGCACCAGTTGAAACACACGGATTCTGAAGAGAAAGACTTCTTTCAATGCAATGAATGTCAATATCGAACAGTTAGAAAACGCAATTTAAGGAACCACATCCTAATGCATCACAACCCACACAAGGTCGCATTGTTTGGATGTGACAAATGTGAATATCGAACAGTTAGAAAATATCATTTAAAGCGCCACATCTTACAGAACCACAACCCACAAAAGGTCGGTTGGTTTGGATGTGATAGATGTGCATATCGAACAATTAGACAAGATTATTTAAAGAACCACATCTTACAGTTTCACAACCCACATAAAGTCGGTTTGTTTCGATGTGACAAATGTGAATATCGAACGGTTAGGAAAGTTTATTTAAAGCACCACATCTTACAGCACCACAACCCACAAAAAGTTGGTTTATTGAGATGTGACAAATGTGAATATCGAACAATTAGAAAAGCTAATTTAAAGCACCATGTCTTACAACACCACAACCCACAAAAAGGCGGGTTGTTGGGAAGTGACAAATGCGAAAATCGAACAAAAGTCGAGAGAAAGAGAAAAGAACAAAAAGTCTGTTTGTTGGAATGTGACAGATGTGAATATCGAACATATTATAAGTCTAATTTTAAGAATCACTACTTGAAACATAAAACCCCCGAAGAAGTTAAATTATTTAAATGCGACAGATGTAATTATGAAACACGTTATAGGGCTTTTTTAAAAAACCACTACTTGAAACATAAAACTCCCGAAGAAGTTAAATTATTTAGATGCGACAAATGCGATTTTGACACACCATATCAGAGTCGTTTTAACAATCACTACTTGAAACATAAAAACCCCGAAGAAGTTGAATTATTTAGATGCGACAGATGTGAATATCAAACTCGTTATAAAGGGGCTCTAAAGAGACACCACTTAAAACACAAAACCCCCCAAGAAGTCAGTTTGTTTGGATGTGACAAATGTGAATATCGAACGCGTTATAGATCTAGTTTAAAAAGGCACTGCTTGAAACATAAAAACCCCGAATAAGTTAAATTATTTAAAGCGTTCCATTATTTGTTCAAAATATGAAAACATCTTCACTGTCCCTAGATTTTGAGCTCGTAGTTTGTTACTTATTTACAACCACGTAGATTGGACACAATCTTCATTAACTTTATTTTAACATGTCAGTGTCACTTGTCTTTGTCTGTAGTTTTATTATGAGTTTACTAGCTCCCGCCCGCGACTTCGTCCACGTGATATAGGTGATAATAGTATAGTTTTGGTGTCATGATAATAATACTTTTATGTATGTTTCTGACGAATCTTGGCAGATGTTTGGATAATTTATGTAAAAAACAAATAGGTCTTCATTGGGGATATCAATATTAATTTGATAGAGATGACTGTGGACGGAACTTGAACCCTGTGTTGCAAAATAGGCTAAAAACGCTAATGGGTACAAGTTGCAATGCTTGCTTAAACCAGGTGCCTAGGAAGCAAGTCATTGAAGACATCGGTAAATTGACAAAAAAAATTTACTCTTGATGAATTGTAGCCGGATCTAATAACTTTATTGGGCGATCTAGAATTCCACTGTTTAGGGACATTTGGAACAAAATCAGATTGTGTCCCGACACTAATTTTCTGTTTACTGGTGTATCTTACTTTCACAAATGACTTAATATATAAATTTAACCAGAATCTTTTTAAACTTGCTAACAAGTTAAACTCTTGCCTGCCGGGGTTCAATAAATTCTTAGATGTATATGCGCAGGTTGGTAATCGTATAGGGAGTAAGATTGGTAATCGACATTTTAGGGAAATTGTTTTAAGTAATAATAAGTCTAAAAAACTTAATCTTTGTTGATGTAAACAGAAATATAAATATTGGGACCAGAAAATCGTCAATTTTATCTACGACAGTCTCAACAGATAAACCTGTGTCGAATAAACCTGAGCATAAATCAAACTTGATTAACTGAAGCTGTGATACATAATGTTGTTATAGAAAATACTGCATCGACAGATTTTTTTTTATATCCGCGTCTGTTCCAGATGTTTCAACTGTAAATATATGTCGTGTAAACGTCCAAAATTTAGTTAATAAGGTAGATATTGTAAATTTGCTTTCAACCGACAGGGAGTTGGATTGTCTGTGTGTCTTGAAACATTGGTTGACTCAGAAGAATATCCTTAATATTATCCTAAACGGCTGTCATGTCGTTTCGCACTTCTCTAGGTCTGAACGCTTGCACGGAGGATCGGTTTTATTTGCTAGCGATAACTTATATGTAAAAGAACTATCCTTCTTAAAAGCGCTATCAGTGGAATGTGTGATTGAAATGAGTGGTATATGTCTGTCTTTGTCAAAGTTTGAAACTGTTGCTGTGTGCTGCATATATAGGCCGCCCTCTGGTGATCTATCAGTGTTTTTGACCACCTCGTAAGTGCTCTTCAGCATATCCTGCGTGTCCATAAATCTGTCATTTTCTGTGGTGACTTAAATATAAACTTTTAGGTAGAATCTGTGCGTTCAATGATGTTACACGATATATTCGAGTCATTTGCCTTGACTCAGCTAAATGACGAGCCCACTCGGCAATGTATAAATGCAAATGGAAGGGTTACTAAGACCTGTATAGACTGATATGGTATCAAATATTCCCCTTGGCGCATGTTAAGGTTTTTGATCCCCATGTATCAGATCACTATCCGAGAAGACCAATCAACGAGAAGCGACAATCGCCTTCCCGCCAAAAAAAAAGTAGTGGGGGTAAAACCTGATTACTGGCAAAGCTTCGACCGGATCGGGTAGTCCGAGAGTCGATGTCTAACTTATGTTAACAGTGCTGTTGTCTGTGTTATTAAAGTTTTTAACTGTTTAGTTTTCTATCTTGTGTCGTGCAAAAATATGCCTGGAAATTGTTGTGCCTTTCGCGGATGCAGTACCCAAGGAGGTCAAAAAATAAGTATGTTTACATTCCCCAAGGATCTTGAACCGTAAGTACATATACACCTTTTCAATATAAATAGTGTTTACGTATTTTGAAATGTTAAATTTCTTATTTTTTTTCTTAAAATATATAAAAGCAAGACTTACAGTAATTGTTTACCATAGCCCCATGATCCAAGTTTGTAATTTTCTTGGTAAATGAGATTATTTTAGCCCCCAGAAAGTTCATTTTCACTACAATTATCTGGGAAAAACATGGTTAAGAAAATTGTGCTATATCTATGTCTTTTGTACTTGCAGAAGCTTTTCTAAAGAAGTAAGGTAAATGTTTACTATATTTCCATTGAGCAAATTTGCATTTTTTTATTATAACATGTACCAAATTACTTTCCCCCAAAAAGGCACTTTTTGGTAAAATCTTATCTCGGGTACAACTGTCTGACACAAAAAATATTTTAAAAAATCCTGTGAGGAATATATTTTATAGTTAAATAAGCTTTCTGAAATAGTTGCTCTTAAGTAATTGTTAAAATATAGGCATAGCTTCATATCCTAAGTTTGCGTTTTTTGTATAAAACAGAATTATTTCTAGGGCCAAAAACAGATTTTAAATTAAAATTACCAGGCCCAATGTTATTTTTTCTAACATTTTAGCATTTAAAAGGACAAACTCACTTTTTCTAGTCTAAAGCAGGAACAATTTTTCCTTCTCTAGAATGCTTAAGTAGTAGAATTTTTAACACTCATACTATCTAAACAACACTGACACCAGATTTATGTCCATTGATAATGACAAAAAAAGGAACATATTGATAAAATACATTTCCATTTTATGGGACCGAAAACGCTGGGTTTAGACTTAGCAGCCCAGGGTAAAGCGTAGCTGTTTACAAGATTGTTTTAAATTTTATTTTAACTAATTTTTGGTACCTATAGGATTTAGGTCCAATGTCTTTTTTAAAATTTAAAATCTTGTACCGTTTTGGACATACAACGAATCATACCTCACAGAAAAATGCAAACTTAGGGTTAATTAATTAGACTTTCAGACAACCTACTTTAAAATCCATATCGTTCTAATTTTTTTTAAACATCATTTTACCCAAACTTGTTTTAAAAATCTACTCATATTAAATTAAAAAATTACAAGTTTGGGTGATGGGTAACGTGACCATTCGTTCCAGATTTTGCGGAACGGTCAGTTTTCAGACAAGCCTTCCCGCATTTACAACGTCTCAAAAATGTCCTGGTTGGCCGGATTCCGTCCCGCATTAAAGTGTATTATAGTTGAAATTAAAAATTTGAAACAGTACTAAAAATTAAAGAGATGAGTTTTGGCAGCCACAAGATCTGGTCCCTTTACTGATGGATCGCTAGCTTACTTAGTTAAGCATTCTTGTGTCTCTAGTCTCTAGTAAACACAATATGCATTTAATTATCCCTAAGTAATTGTTTATTATAGCTTATTTACTTAAGTTTGTTATTTTCTATTGTTAAATATTATTGGGATGTTTCCTAACGGATATTTTTCTTATTATACTGTCTTCTTTTGTTCACTACAGATTATGGTTGTTTAGGTATAAAAATAAGGTACAATTGTATTTTATTTACACCCCGGTAGTACCTATTTTAGGCAATTACATTAAATATTTAATTTCAGTTTGTTGTTTTTCTTTAAAATGTGTATAAGTTTGGGATTCAGTAGGGATGAAAAAATCATTATATTTAATATTTTGTAAAATCTTAGGCTTTGCTATAGCTGACTATAATTTAAATTGTTATAAAAAAGTAGCTGAAATATTCAGAAAGGTGTAAACAAAAAAAAATAAGGGGTTTATTCTATTATTAAATATTATTATTGAAATTTTCTCCCCATGCATATTTTTATTATTATAGTGCCTTCTTCATTCTTGTTTATTACAAATTATGGTTTTTTAGGTATAAAAATAAGTTATACTGGTACCTGCTTATGATTTCTTTCCGATTTAGACCCAGGTACTACCTATTTTAGGTAGTACTTTAATTTATTCTGTTTCTTCAAAATTTTTATAAGTTTAGAATTCAATTGGAAAGAAAAAATTATTAATTTTAAAACAGGACCATCTACTCGGCAGTAGGTACTAATCTTTCTACCAAATTTTATTAAAATCGATCCAACAGTTCTTGAGCTGAGCGCGTTCCAAGGATTTGTCTACAGATAGACCGACTGACAGACAGGCGCAAAATATCTTCTATATGCCCTAAACGTAAAAATGTTTAAAATCCGAGACAAAAAATTATACACAGTCTAATATTTGTGAAATCAATATGAAAAGACCCATTTACTAAAAGAGCGCCAGAAAAAAACGATGCAATTTAGAGGTTTGAGCATTTTGTCCGAAAGTGAATCGTTATCCAGATATTTTCATTATTTCAGACTATATCAGCACCCTGTATAATAACATTTAGATCAAAGTGTGCAAGGAATATACATTAAACTTTAAATCAGATTAATTTCTTACAATTTCGTATAAAATATAAGTTAGTTTCTCAGTGTACAAGCAATTTTTACGCGGTCGCAGCATTTTCCTCAGTGTACCGGACCTGATTATCGTTAAACATTCGTAAATATTCGTGAACACGAAAGAACAAAGGATTTGCGGATATTGTCGCTTCTCGTTGGTCTTCTCGGTCACTATGGTTACCTGGGTAAGCTGCTCTGCGACCACTTTCCAACCTCTAAAAAAGTTAATGATTCTAGTATTACCAGGTGAACAGTAAATGAGTCAAGCATTCGTGAATTTAATTTTTTTCTTGGTCGTATAAACTGGGCCCATATGTTTTGTCAGGATATAAATAAGGCCTTCCAATTTTTCGTTGATTTCCTATGGTGCTTTGATGCATCTTGGCCCTTTAAAAAACATACTCAGTCAAAAGGGAAAATATGTGGGTAAATGGAAACCTAAACAATGAAAAAAGGAAACTTAAAAATTTGTACAGGGTCATCCGTAAAGGTAATACAGTATAAAATTCAAAGAACAAGATTTATGAGCTTGATTCGCGAGGGAAGGAGAGCATATTATGGTAACAAAATAAAGGGCTGAAAATATCTCAAAAGAAACATGAAAATTGTCAATGATACAATAATTGGTAGAACCAGCAATAGGGAAGTCACAATAAGTCTTAATTTGAATGGTGGCCATGTTGCTGATAAGCTGGTAGCAGATGAATTCGGTAAGCATTTTTCTACCGTGGCATCCAATAAATGTACAGAGTGTTTTGGATATAATTTGTCATTGCCGCATACTGTTTCCCAGCCTCTCATGCAATCAGCTTTTTGTTATATATAACTAGGGAGGAACTAATTAATATTACCAGACTTGTAAAAATAAAAGTCAAGCTGTGCTGATGAAATTTCTCCATATATCTTTAAAAAAATTGTATTCGGCGTATTGGAACAACTCTTATACTTAATTAATAATATTCTTCAATCTGGATTTTTTCCAAATCTCTTAAAGTTAGCTGAAGTTACTCCTGTCTTTAAGAAGGGGGATCGTAGCAATATGTAAAATTTCAGTCATATTTCCATTGTGAGTGTCTTTTCTAAAATAATAGAAAAAGTTATACACAATAAAATTGTGAGTTTTTTTGATTAGTTTAATGTGCTTGCTGTGGTTCAACATAGCTTCCGATCGGGGCACTCCATACACATTGCCTATGTTGGTTTCCATCGACATGTTTATGAGCAGGTGGATCTTGGTAAATATGTCGTATCCATGTTTTTTGATGTCACAAAAGCCTTCGACATGGTAACTAGAGAGATACTTCTGAATAAATTGGAGAGTGTAGGAATACGCGGAAATCTTAAATTGTGTATTGAGTCCTTGTCGTCAAACCGGTTCCTGAGAGTCGAGTGTAATAACAGCGTCTCTGATTATTTTAGTTTGAATTTGGGTGTTCACCGTGTTCCTCAGGGATCAATTCTTTGACCCAATGTTATTTCTTGTTTATGTAAATGACTTGCCGGAGTTCATGGGAGGTGGTCAAGTTACAAGTATGCGGCCGCCAGGCACGCCTGAGGAACTGCATCTGAGGGTAAGTGATGTGTATGATAGAATGATCAGCTGTGCCAGAGGAATAAGCTAATAATAAATGAGGGAAAAACAGTTTGCATCAATTTTAATATTCGCAAACCCCTGTCAAACAGTTCACTCCCTCTGTCTTCGAATGCTAAGTTCTTGGGTACTCACATAAAAGATCAATTTTCATGGAATACACACATTGATTTCATATCGACGAAACTAAATAGCGCAAGCGCTTATTATGCCTAGGGTTGAAGAATATTCTTGACCATAGAGCTCTGTTACAAGTATACTACTCCTTGGCCTATTCACATATTTCCCTGAGCATTATGCTCTGGTGAAGGAGTAGGGATTCTGTCAAGGTATTCGTAAATCAAAAGAGAATCGTACGACTAATTTTTAATAAGGGTGTGTGGGAGTCATGTAAGAGTGTTTTTACTAATAACACAATCCTGACTGTTCCTTGTATTTTTATCTATGTTTGGTGTTTGCTAGGACAAATGGACAGTTCCCTACTATCTCACATGGTCATAATTACCAAACAAGGGGCGAACACACTCTTTTGATTCCGAGACACAGGACAGCCAACTTAAGAACTCTGCAGACTATAATGCCATAACATTGTTTAATAGACTGCCGGTGGAGATAAGATATTTGTATGTGAGTCGTTTTAAAGTGAAACTGCGACAGTTGTTGACGTCAAATGCATTTTACTCCCTACAGGAGTTTTTTGACTGTCCGATGGGTACTGTTCTCCATACCGATTGAGTGTGATTGATATTGTTTTTATCTCTGATTTTTAATATGTTTTTGGATCGTTTAGAGCTGACAATTAGTGATTAGATCACTATAGTAATTTTAATTTTTAATTGAAATTGTAATCTTAAATTTAATTTAATCTAACTAGACTTAATTTAATTTAATTAATTAATTAATTTTTCCTGTACTAGGTTTTGACGTGCTAATGCATAAAAATTTATGTTGTTGTCTTTACAAGGGGCTAAATAAAGAGTTTGAGTTTAGATAAGCAGAGCTCGACGACAAATATGTGTATGAATTTATTATTGATCAACGGGTTTTTCCCCTTCATAAATAAACCAACAAGGGTTACTGAAATTTCCTCCACAACGAAATTCAAGATTTGGTGCAATTCAGCTCGTTTATCTTTCATTTTTCACTAACAGATAATTTCCCAATAGCTTTAAATATTGTTGAAGTACCAATTCAACAATGAAATTCAACAATCAACCGGTACATTAATTACATGTAGATATATTGTTAAAACAAAAATAGTTGTTGAAAGTCAATAATAAAGTAGCAGAGTTGTCATTAAAGTTCTACCTTATTTCAAGTATTAGGGCAGTTTATAACAGGTTATGGGCCCAGGTTTGTCTCTGTAGATCATAAGGAAGTAGTGAAGAATAGTAAACATTGGTAGTATGGCTGAAGAAGACAAAATAAAAATTCCATTGTTCGACGGAACTAACTTCAGCAACTGGAAGTTTAGAATTCAAGTTTTATTGGATGAATTAGGTTTACTGGAATTTATTGAATAATCATACAAGGAAATGGAAGTGAATGGAAAAGATGACAATGAAAGAAGAATAATTTTGAAAGTTTGAAGAAGAAAGATAAGAAATGTAAGTCACATATAATTCAACGGATCGCTGACAGTCATTTGGAATATGTAAAAGATAAAGAAATCTCCTATGATATCTAGAATGCACTAAAAGAATCATTTGAAAGAAAAGGTGTTGCTAAGTCAGTTATTGCTTAGGAAGAAACTGCTCACTATGAAATTTAATCCAGATGGTGAGACTCTATCTACACATTTTCTCAGATTTGACAAATTAATTCGGGAGCTACGGTCAAGTGGTGCAACTTTAGAGGAAGGAGACGTTGTTTGTCATTTATTGCTCACTATGCCAGAAGAATATGAAATTGTTGTGACGGCTTTAGAAACCTTATCAGCTGATAAATTAACAATATCATTTGTGAAGAATAGATTACAAGATGAAGAATTAAAAAGTGGTAAACAAGTTTCTTCTGAAGATGCAACAGCGTTTACATTAACAAAATTTGCCAAATCCAGTGGTAGTGGTTATTTTCAAAGAAATGGAAGTCCTCGAAATATGCGGGTTAAATGTTTTAACTGTGGGATCTTAGGACATAAAAGTTTTAATTGCAAGAGAGGAAATTTTTCCGGAAATAATATTCAGAAACGCGATAAAGCAACTGTCGCAGATGCTGGGAAGAAGGAATTTAATGAAAATGAAGAAGAAAATCAGATACCTAACAGCTATGGGTATAGTTTTCCTGCGGTACAAGTTGAAAACTATAATAACTTTGTTACATGGTATTTGGATTCTGGAGCTTCTGAACATATGATTAGTGATGATATTTTTTTTGAAAATGTAAAAATTCTAAAATCACCAATAACAATAAAATGTGCTAAAAATGCAGAGACATTGACAGCAACAAAGACTGGTATTTTAAAAGTCAAGTCAAATGTACAAGGTCAATATTAGTGATGTAAGGATACGTATCCAAATATCCGTTGGATACGGATATTAAAAGAATCCGGATTATCCGGAACCGGCCGAGAACTTGAATACGGATTCGGAATCAAAATAAATTCGCATCGGCTGTATGCTAATGCAAAGTGCAAAGAGAAAACGGAATCGGAATCGAGTGTAAGCGAACAACACGGTCTGCGATGTGGCATATTTGATCTTACGCTTTCTCTTTCTAATGACCTTTCCTAAAAAAAGATAGCATAGTTATCGGGGTAACGGGTATCATATGGGATGAGACCCATTGGTTAAACTAGGCCCGCCTCACCCGAACCGAATTCAAACGAGAACGAACGACGCCGACGGTGCCTTCCTATCCCTAACCTTCGACTTCGAATGATACCGATACCGCATCGACCTACCTAGCCGTGTATCCGGATAGAAAATGTTTTAGTATTGCATGCATACGTATACACATGATCTTTCGCGCGGTTCAAGAAATGGATTCGTATTCGGATAATGGATACGGATATTAGCTGATTCCGATTCCGTATTATCCGGATATCTAAAGAATACGGATATTTACCTATAAAATATTATGATATTAAAATTGAAAATGTTTTGGTTGTACCAGGATTAGAATATAACTTGTTATCTGTTCGGAAATTAGAAATGAAAGGATATGAAATTATTTTCTCTAGTGGAAAAGGCGTAATTTCTAAAAATGGGAAAGTTTTAGTCGAAGCTTACAGGGGTAACACAAAATTATATGAAGTTAGATTTAGTTTTATTTCCGAAAAACATTGTGCAAACGTAAGTCCTACAATATTTAATAATACAGAAATATGGCATCGTAGAATGGGTCATCTAAATTATACATATTTAAAAATTTTACCGAACTTGGTCAAAGGTATAACTCTGGAAGAATTAAAAGAAAAACCATCAAGTATAACAAGCTAGCAAGCCACATTTTGACACACGTATACGTGGAAAAAGACCTTTGGAATTAGTTCACAGTGATGTTTTTGGACCAATATCACCAGTTTCTTATGATGGAAAAAGGTATTTGGTAACATTTATTGATGATTATTCACATTTTACTGTTGTGTACATTTTAAAACAAAAATCAGAGGTTTTTCATTATTTCAAAATATATGAAGCTATGGTGAATGCGCAGTTTGATTATCAAATAAGTCGATTCAGATGTTGTAATGGACGTGAATATATCTCAAATGATATGAAAAGACATTTTGAAAAAAACGGAATACAATTTTAATTCACAGTAAGGTACACACCTGAACAAAATGGAGTAGCGGAGCGTATGAACAGGACTATTGTAGAAAAAGCGAGAAGTTTGTTGTTAGAATCTAAGTTAAGTAAAATGCTTTGGAATGAAGCGGTGATGGTAGCAGTGTATGTTACGAACAGAAGTCCTACAAAATCTTTATGGTTATGTTCCTGCTGAATTATGGTACAAAATAAAACCGAATTTAAACAAACTTAGAATATTTGGATGTATTGCATATCTTCGATTTCCAAAAGAAATAATTGGAGGAAAATTTGAATCACGCAGTAAAAATGTTTTATGGTAGGGTACTGTCCTAATGGCTATCGACTATGGTGTCCAGAAAAGAAAACGATCTTAATAGGCAGAGATGTAATATTTAACGAAACTTGCTTTTATGAAAATGATTCCATTATTATTCCAAATGTCTCAAAACCAGAAGTTAAATTAGATGATGTAGAAGAAAATGTAAATAGTAATGAACAGTTAAGACAAAGTAGGGTAGATGAAGAAAGTAAAGAAGCTGAGACAGAGAAAGACGTAGAATTTGCTAGAATAAGTCAAAGAAATTCACGAAAACCTCAATATTTAGAAGATTATTGTGAAATTGCTCTAAATGCGGAAAGTTTTCTTGATGATGCACCAGAAAATTTTAAAGATATTGAAAATAAAGGTGAAAAGGAAAAATGGTATCAAGCAGTGGAGGAGGAATTGAAAGCTTTAGAAGAAAATAATACGTTTACTCTAGTTCAACTACCACCTAAAAAAGGGGCGATTAATAGCAAATGGGTATTTAAAATTAAAAGAAACGAAAACGGAGAAATAGAAAGGTATAAGGCGCGATTAGTGGTAAAAGGTTGTTTTCAAAAACAAGGTTTTGATTATAATGAGACCTATACACCAGTTGATAATGAAGCAATTGATGAAAAAGAAGTCCAAGGTTCTCCGCAAGAGAAGCCCACTTCTAGAAGTAGAAGAGGTAAGAAGATTGCTGACGTTCAGGAGTCCGCGCCTGTGGCAGATGCACAAAATGAAGCAATCCGGAAAATGCTTGTTACCAGAGGCAGGCCGATTAAAAGAGGTTGAAGAAACTCACCTTGAAAATGAAGCATAAATTGCACAAAACCAAGTAGATAATAAATTGGTTTCAGGTAGAAGAGGTAGAAAGGGACCTGAAAATATGGAACACATACCAGGGTCTATTAGTGAAGAAGAGGTTAAGAAACCTATTAAAGGAAGGCGAGGAAAAAAAGAAGAGCCGCACGAATCAGAAACTGAGGTTAATAATGCAGATGCCCAAAATGAGGAACCTGAAGTTAAAAAGCCTACCAGAGGTCGAAGAGGAAAGAAAATTGTAGAAGAGGAATCTACTGAAACGTCCAATGAAAATCTCGCTCAGCAGCAATTTAAAGAAATAGATGTTAAGAAAACTTCAAGAAGTAGAAGAGGAAGAAAAGTTGACGAAAATCATACTGTTGAAGAGAAAGAATCACATAATAAGGTTACTAATGCTCGTCAAGAAGCTGCAGAAGAAACTACAGATACAGATGTAGAATTCAAGAAGCCTATGCGAAGCAAGTCCAAGAAAGGTGAAACTCAAGTTCCTAATGCAGATGTGGCGTCACCTAAAAAGAGCACGAGAAGAGGTGCGTTACAGAACAAGGACGAAGCCGAGATAACACCAAGTTCACCAGTTAAAAAGTCTACTAGAAGTAGAGGAAAAAAGCAAGAAGTTGAGGGGGAAACAGAGAATACTAAAAGGGGTGGTAAAAGTGCAAAAAACGAAGAAGCTGTCGTGTCGCCGAAGAAACCTCCCACTAGAGGACGAGGTAAAAAGGCTACTGAGGAAGTTACAGAAGAAAGCCAAGGAATAAGATCATCGAAGAAGTAATCATATTTTCAAGAAATGAGGTCTACAATTGGGGTTGTTGAATTGAGGGGGAGTGTTGAAGTACCAATTCAACAATCAACCTGTACATTAATTACATGTAGTTATATTGTTAAAACAAAAATAGTTGTTGAAAGTCAATAATAAAGTAGCAGAGTTGTCATTAAAGTTCTACTTTATTTCAAGTATTAGGGCAGTTTATAACAAATATTCATTCAAATAATTATAAAATTAAAAAAGAAATTAACGACACTTTCAAAAAAATTTACATAAAACACTATTATTAACACACAAAATTGGCGGGACGTTTATGTTTATGTATATGGAGCTAATAATGAAGAAATCGGAAATAATAATGGAACTGCAAATAACGTAAGATAAAAAAAAACATCCTTAAAGTATGCCGTGTTACGAATGTCTTGAATTATTACTTTTGGAAGGTAACATAGGTAAAAGGTATATGTGAATGAAAAATAGAACTGTCAAGTTCTGAAGTTTTTATTTTTAAGAAAATTAAATATGATAATCACGGAAAAACAAAAAGCTTTTATGATCGAAAGTTACTTTACAAATGGTAGAAGGGTTGATGGCCACTGGGTTTATTAAACACGGGACGCCATTCAGGATTTTCAAACAGAATTTCCACACATAGTCATGGATTTCGACCTGTTTTGACCAGATCTGTGGCCTTGTTTGGAGAAATAGGAAGTGTGAATAGAAATGAAGGCAGTGGGAGACCTAACCCAACCTTCGCACTGCACAAAAAAAAAGAAGAATTGAGGCAAATTGTTAATGAACACCCACAAACCCCTATTCGGCGTTTAGGCCACCAAATAAATGTATCCTACGGAACCTGCAATGCAATCCTGAAATGTGACCTGCATATGCACGCCTACTGTCTAAGCTCAGTCCAAGAATTGTTAGCAAACGACAAGTCGCAGCGAATGCAATTTTCAGAGTGGTTTATGGGTAATTTGCATAATAATGAAAACTTATTTGAAAAAACCTTTTTTACTGACGAGCAGGCGCGGCCCGTGAGTTTTTTTTACAGGTTGGTCAAAATTTTGTGGGCAACCAGTGATATCAACGCAACAAGCAAAATACACTTTTTTAATTAAGGAAGGTTTTTTAATAATGTGCCAAGAAATTATTTACCTACAAATAAACACCGCAAAAATCATAAAATAGGTACTGCAGTATATTGAACATTGCTATTCTAGATGTTTATGGCTTTTTTATATGTGTTTTAGTACTCTAGATTACAGGGGCGTGCAGTGAAATTTCAAAGTTGTATATCTCTGTTCCTACTTACAGGAACCGTACCAAATTTAGGGGTTTTAATAGTGAGCCCACTGGGAATGTTTTGGTACAGAAAAATAAATGTAGTAATGTGCACAAAAACATTTTGTAATGTGCGAAAAAAGTTGAATTTTTGCATTGCTTCCACTGAGAAAAAAATGAACACGTTTAGGTATGTTATTTATTATTTTTTCTAAACAAATTTTACATCATTTTGTCGACAATTTTTAAATTTGAAGAGAAAAAAATGTGTTTGTAGAAAGTTATAGTCATTTGAATTTTCTGAAACCTAAAATATAATTTCACAAAAAAATTGAAATGACTATAACTTTCTACTAACACATTTTTTTCTCTTAAAATTTAAAAATTGTCGACAAAATGATGTAAAATTTGTTTATAAAAAATAATAAATAACATACCTAAACGTGTTCATTTTTTTCCCAGTGGAAGCAATGCAAAAATTCAGCTTTTTTCGCAAATTACAAAATGTTGTTTTTTCTTTACCGAAACATTCCTAGTGGGCTCACTATTAAAACCCATAAATTTGGTGCGGTTCCTGTAAGTAGGAACAGAGATATACAACTTTGAAATTTCACCGCACGCGCCTGCTAGATTAGTAGATTGTTAGCGGCTTCCCGTTTTGATACGTTTAACATCTCCTCAATAGAGGTCGCGCCTTGTACTAAAAGCCCAGAATAAATGGTCTAAATTCTGAGTTAAAAGTATGATTATTCGTAAAATAAAATTAGGAACGCTGCCGAAACTCCGTTTCTTTAATAAATACAATACTGGCGACTAGACATAGTAATACGATCTTTGTCTACGCACGTGCAGGCTGCCAGCTGCAGTTGATATGAGATTGCCAACAATTTTAAAAATATTTTATCGAGGAACAAGTGCTAACTTGTTGCCAATACACCTTTTAGAGCCGATCTAATTTTTTATATAAAAATTTTTAAAAAAAAGTTTACCCTAACACAGCCTCGAACCCACGACCTCTTGATCAACTCGCTGAGATTCGACCACTGGACTACGCTGGTAATGTAAGAAAACCGGTCCGATACCGTTATATTTGATGCCTAGCGCTGGCTTGACAGAGATCTTTTATGTTTAAGCGCTAGTTAATAATACATTAATACAATGCAAATACAATGCGCATATTAGCTACCTAATTGGTTTTTCTTTTTTCGAACCAAATGTTTTGAAAGAGTATATTTTACGGGGCGGTTTGAGTGTATTTCCATAGTGGGAGTGGCCCGATATTACTGGTGGGCCGTCGACCAATTGTGTCTCTTAGTTTTAATGAATTTATATCGTCCATATAAACCTATAAGGTCAATTTAAAATACGACCCAGCCCGGAGCAAGCTTGCATAATCTTTCGACGATGGCCTGACTTGATTCTTTCTTGGGGAGTTTTCTCATGGAACTTGCACTTTTTTGAAACAAAAGATTCTTGTTTGGTTTTAAAAAATTAAAAAATAAATTATTAGGTAGATCATTAAAAATTTTAGGTGGGTCATTGGCCAAATGACCTTATGGACGGGCCGCGCCTGGTAAATTTATCTCATCACTTTAAACTAGTTTATAACTTTTCTAGTTAGAAAAGTGGTAAAATGGCAGAAGATAAGGAAATACATTATTAAACTATATTTATATACAAAACAAGGAACAATAAAAACTTGATCATCACTGAAAATGCTACAATTATACTACAACACACATTCCGAAAAAATATATAGACGAACTGAACAACACAAAAAAGGCATCAAACACAACACTATGGAGGACTTGAAGGGCCTCCATACACAACACGTCTATACGCTTCCACAAAAAATGGCGGATCATCATTGAGTCGCACCGTCCCATAATCTCGGAAATTTACTATCACGCATGTTCATTGGAGAGGTGGCGGGAAAAGTCAAGCGGAACGATCGCGGTAACTTGGCGGTTAACAAAGGTCAGCCGTTCAAGAACCGAATGCGGTGAGAAAGCTCATTTTCGCCAGAATCATAACCGCGTTCGATTCGAAACTTAAGTATCTTTTCTGGTGTGCCGAGGCCGTGACGCTTTAGGTTGAAGACTACCAATTCATCGCATGGAAATAACATGCGCATACCGTATGCAGCCAGAAAATGGCAAAAAGAATCGGCGACTTCCCACCAGTGCCGACAGGCGGCCGACTGTTTCCCGACTGCAGTTGGTTTACTGGGCTGTCTTTGTTGATTGATTATGGGTTTATTAAAAGCCTATATTCTGAAAGAGGCATATACTTCACTGGTTTTAAAGTGTAACTTTAATAATTAACCATGCCCCTTCTGGATGGCAGTTACGACTTCGTTATATTGTAACTAGCTTATGACCCGCTCAAAAATCAACTTTAATTTTTTAACCTTTACACCCGGGTATACAACGCAAGTATGCACGAACATCAATTGAACATTAAGTATGTTTTACGGACTAAAGTCGACGCTTTCGCCATCTAGTCAGAATTCTATGTGGAAATTAATTTGAGGGTAGCTTATCTCCCGGGTAGAGAGGAGAGAGTCAAAGTTTATGTGGTGCAGTTCTTTGGGGTAAGGGTTGCCTGTCTGCTAAAATTTAGTTTTATAGGCCTTTGAGTTTTTGAGATTTTTTTGGTCGGTAATGAATCGCACTGGTAATTAGGCCTGTTGTCTGGAGTTTTATCCTTTAGCCAGTGGCGGACTAACTGGACTGCCTTTAGCATTCAGCTTTTACTATCAAATCTTAAAAAAAAACAATTTTTCAATCAAAGGCATATACTTCAATGACATCACCAATTCCAATATGCGGAGCGGACGTGGCCAAAGAATCGCACATCAAATTCACTGTCTCAATGTATTGTTCCGGACGGCCGAAATTCAGAACCCACTTTCGCTTTTCTAACCTTTATTTACGGACAATGTCACAATAAACGCTCTACTGACAGACAACGCGCTCCTCGGACTGAATACAAAATCAACATTTTATTATCTACTTTTATCTTTAAAATTTTTTATTTTATTCTTTGTTGCAGTGTGTCGTCTGGTAGTAGTAATCAAGAAAAACAAACGTACAAATGCGATGTGTGGAATTGTCAGACAAATCAGAACCTACATTTAAAGAGGCACCAGTTGAAGCACATGGACCCTGAAGAGAATGATTTCTTTCGATGTAATAAATGTGAATATCGAACAGTTAGGAAACGCACTTTAAGGAACCACATCTTGCAGCACCACAGCCCACAAAAAGTCTCATTACTTGAATGTGACAGATGTGAATATCGAACAGTTAGAAAACATTGTTTAAAGAACCACATCTTACAGAACCACAACCCACAAAAAGTCGGTTTGTTTGGATGTGACAAATGTAAATATCGAACATGTAGAAAAGATGTTTTAAAGAAGCACATCTTACAGCACCACATCTTACAGCACCACAACCCACAAAATGTCGGATGGTTTTTATGTGACAAATGTGACTATCGAACAATTAGAAAAGATCATTTAAAGAATCACATCTTAAAGCACCACAACCCACAAAACGTTGGTTTGTTGGGATGTGACAAATGTGAATATCAAACAATTAGAAAAGACTATTTAAATAACCACATCTTAAAGCTCCACAACCCACAAAAAGTCGGTTTGTTTGAATGTGACAAATGTGAATATCGATCAGTTAGACAAGATTATTTAAAGAACCACATCTTACGGCACCACAACCCACAAAACGTTGGTTTGTTGGAATGTGACAAATGTGAATATCAAACAATTAGAAAAGACTATTTAAAGAACCACATCTTACAACATCACAACCCACAAAAATTTGGTTTGTTGGGATGTGACAAATGTAAATATCAAACACATTCGAAGTGGCTTTTAAAGAAACACTACTTGAAACATAAAACCCCTGCAGAAGTTAAATTATTTAGATGCAACAAATGCGATTATCAAACACGTTATAAGTCTAATTTAAAGAGTCATTACTTGAAACATAAAACTCCGGAATAAATTAAATAATTATGGCCTGACAAAACGAACCGAAAGTGAGTTTTAAATTTACGCAAATGCTGCCAACACATCTGCCACACTTGGAGCTTAATAAAAAATTATAGTTATTGATAAATGTCGCAAAATGATAAAGTAATAAAATAACTGTCTGTGAAAGCATTTGTTTTTATTAAATAAGGAGAGTCACAAATGTTGCATAAAAATTGTTAAGTCTAAAAATTCAGCGAGAAGGATGGTTCTGCATAGCTGCAATAAGCGAGGATATGTCCGTTTCAATTGTAGTTAATTTCATGCGCAAATCTGGGTCAAGATTAAGTCTATTACGAAATTTATTTTTTATTTCCAACATAGTAAATAATCCAGTTTTACAAAGGTGGGTGGTCGTAAATGCAAATAAAAATGACAGTGCTTTTTTGAACAGAGCTGGATATTCATTTTTAGCCCTCAGCCAAAATTCGGCTAACTTAAACCTGGCAAACTCGATCTTCAAACCTCTATCGCAAGATAGTTCTAACAAAGACTCTTTCGTGGTTTGTCAGTGTTTCGGGAATACTATTCAAAATAAAAGAGTTTCGTATCCGAAGGATTTCAGAATAGTCTTCGTTAAAGGATTCTTCAATAGTTTTAGACAGCATTTTGGCAGTGTCGTTTTATATTATCAATAAGATCGTCCTTCACTCTTATTCCGTGCTTTGCCACAAAATTTTCCGAATTAGGAAATGACTGCAGGTTTTCAATTGAAACAAAATTATTTGTCATTTAACATTTTTTGATAAATGCCCTTGTTTTGTCGTCTACATAAAGTCGATTTGTTGTTTTACCTTGTAAATTTAAGTTCAGATCAATAAGTCGTTTGAAAATGTCTGCTAACTAAGCTAGTGTTGTGAGCCACAACTCATCTGATAATCGACCCCGTAGTTCAAAATTGGTTTCTATTAGAAATAACTACAACTCGAATAACCTGCTTAGCATTTTTTCTTTTAAAACCTCTCTGTGTAGCAGCATCTGAATATGATCACTGCCCATTTTAGAACACTGTTTCGAAAATAAACGAGAGTTTAATGCTCGAGTTTGATTAAATTGACCACCCTAACGGTCTCCTGGAAAACATTTTTAAATTGACCAGGCATCCGCTTTATTGCTAATGCTTCTCTGTGGATGCTGCATTGGGTAAAAGTACAATTTTCTGCAACCGATTTTACTTTGGTGGTAACTCCTCCGAATTTTCCTGTCATGGCTCGCGCATCATCAAAACAGAAACCAACCTGCTTCCAGTCGTCCATTTTCTGCAAAAAAGTCATTGAGCTTCTTGAATATTTTATCGGCCGTAGTTTCTGTCGATAATGCCTCACAAAATAAATATTCCGCTTCAATTAAGTTCGAAATATCGCACCTGAAACAAGAGTTGAGCATAGTTTATTACATCTTTGCTCTCATCGAGTTTTATGGAAAAAAATCACTGTTCGACTTGAACTATCCATTTTTCTGTAACGTTCAGTGCACATCAGTTTAATCCTGCAAGGTACGCTATCATTTGACAAATATACGGTTCACCTAACATACAGGATACCATATCTTTTTTAGCAGGTAGCATCAGCTCTTCACTGATAGTTTGAGCTTTTCCACGCTTTGCAATGCTAAGAAGGATGAAGGATGTCTCCGCCGCTTTTTGAGTACTACCGGTAAAAGACGACATAATTTTCTTTGTGCCTTTCATTTTTAAGCTTATTTTATAACGTTGAATGTTTTGTACTAAAGTGACGTTTCAATAATAAAGTTTCATGCCTTGGTTTGAAAGAATTTTAAACCACATCACACACTGAGGCCGTGGCTCATCGTTCCTGAATAATCGCACATCACAAATATTTGACACCTGTTTGTCAAATTTTTTTTGTTTATAAATCATTTTTGACATAAAAATTCTTGCTTCCGATTGGTCGGAATTAAACCGAAAGAGATAGTCGGAGGAAAACGCATAGAAATAGCCATTTTAAAACAGAAAAAACAAAAGTCGAACAAACACAACGCAATGAACTACTTGGCCCTTGCCGGCTCGTACCGCGTCAATGACTTGGATCATTGGGCTGATATTTAACCTTCCATTCATAAATACATAGGTTGCGCACAACTTTTGACTCCACTATGGGCAAAATGCGTGCCACAGGAACGAGTGCGCAGTATACGAATAGTCTTTTTTGCGAATTCATCAACGACAAACCGATTCCAGTCCGTCAGCATGCTCTCCTTGTTTAGATAACGTAGTTAAAAAAGGACAGTATTCTTAACCACTAGACGGGTTCGTCCGCCGGTGATACTCAACACAGCTTTATCTGTGAAGATCTGGATCAGGGGCGGAGTAGCAGCCGAAGTCGTTCTTGGTCTGCTTCGGTACGCTTCGTACGGGTAGCCAGTGTTTCCAGAATTTCTCCCTATCTCACGAATCAATTACCAAATCTCACGATTTTTACCTTTATAGAAGTATCATTCAGCGAATCTCACGCTTTGCAAATTGCATTTGATTGCAATATGAGGTCTGAAACTCGGTTTCTGATTTAACGTTACACTTTCCCAATATGCATAGTTCAAATAGTTCCAATATAATCCAAATGAGATCCAAGATCTGAATAACGAATGGAGAATGTCAAGATCACACTATTTAAACGATTTTGATAACGATGTCTTGTTGTTTTGGAAAAAAAATTGCATTAATTAAAATAGGAGATGACTCCCTAAAATGTCCGGGTTTTTAGATTTGTTTTTCAGATTTTTTGCTTCTGGTTCTGCGTTCAAAGTTGATCGTTTTTTATTTTTATGTGGGAAACGTGGACTTTGTTTTGATATTTTTATAATATTTAAATTGCTTGTTATACGTAACAACATATGGACGCACCCGGAATTTTGTCTCAGGGGGGGGGCTGAATAATGCAATTTGGTGGATTTCTTCAATTAGTAGTGCACTTTTTAAATTTTTGTGTGTCTAGGATGTTGGTCTGGGGGTGCTGTAGCCCTCCAGCCCCTCCCCTGGGTGCGCCACTGCTTAATAATACTAGCTATTACGTTAAATTAATTAATTAATTAAATTTTGTCGTTTAAATTAAAAATATGTTTATTTCAAAATACCTACATGAATTTGATTACAACAGAAAATTTTATTGCACGTATTATGCAACTAAAAAGATTATTAAGTAACAAAATAAATTATTTACTGCTCTTGAATAATCAAATTAATTTATTTCTTGCTCTTTCCCGGCTATATATACTAATATAAGTATTAAAATAATTTATTCTGTACTTGATATCTTGTGTGCAGAATCGCCCTTTCAGGGAAAATATCAGAATTAGAGAATAACAGCTGAACAGCGTGACAGAGAAATACGTATAAATAACCGTACCTATTACTTTATACCAAATATCAAAATACTGAAAATACTCCAAATACCGCGGCAGATATCGGGACCGGCGGCGCTCGCTGCTCCGCTGCTTAACCAAGAGTATTTTACGTAAATAATACTTTACACGTATTTCCTCTACTGAACGGCCGACGCGTGACTCCGACCCGATACTCCATCGATGCCAAATATCGCGTTCGCGTACATGAGTATTTAAATACGCCCCTAGTATTTTTGGTAAAATCGATAACTGTTACCTGTACCTACCCGTTATGCGGTCATACCTGTTACAAAATACGCGTTCCTAGTATTTTGTATCAACTCTACTGCGGGCAACTGCTCAGTCTCACCCACCTATCTAGGTGTCTTCCTTTCACCCCAAGGAGGAGCTCCCGTACAGCTCCAGAGCCGCACACAGTTGTTCCATTCAACTGGGGCACCAAGCACCTGAACCGTTCGAGCCTTAGACAAGGAAAGAGAGGGGACGCGTAAATATTTGACATGAAGTGTGACCATCCGACACCAGACCGATCCGCTCAATGGCGTAACTAGAGGTTTTGTAAATTAATTTAATTTTTTTCCTTCTTGCTGCAAAAACTGTATGAAATAGAATATTTAAAATAGTGCTATAAAATAAAACAATGTTATACTGGATTTTTTTAAAATTATGCATTTATTTTTGTAATTTCATAACAAAAACCATACTGATGTACCAAAGAAAAAATCGAAATACACTTACATATTATTATTAGCTTAGACGAGGAAAGAGAGAGGACGGGTAATACATGCTACGGATATGAAGCCATCTGACACCAGACCCCGGATCACGCCACATAGAATTCTATTCTACGTGTCAAAGTCACATGACTACTCAAACAAAACAAACAATCCATCACATGGCCACTGTCATTAGTGTCAAAATCGCGTAGAACTCAATGCATCGTGATCCAGCGGCTACGGCGGCGTATCATGAGAGGCGATTGTAGACTTTTACCAAAACGAATAAAACGACTTATAGTAATAATTTATTTTTGGTTTGTTAAATGTGGAGAAAATCAATGGATCCAATGTACTCCTTCAATTTTAATTGTTCTCAAGTATATTTAAAAAAATATATGTAATATAATAATAATAGCAATTCTGAAAAGTTATTAAAACTAACTATATAGGTACATAGGCAAACAAATTTAGAAACAATAAATATTAAGTACGCCTAATAAACTGATACAAAAATAAATATTTACATAATACAAAAGTTGTGTAAAGTTATTCTGCTTTTCAAATTCAAATTGAAATAAGCTTTATTGCCAGAAGACTTACATCTTATAGACAAAGCAAGAAGGTAGTTCCTATATGATACATGATCCTACATACTAGTATTTCATTACAAATAAATATATATAAAAAAATTTCTAAATAAAGTATATAAGCAGACCAACACTAATAAAAGACAAACTCAACAAGGTATACAAACAATACACATAATTTTAAAACTCGATATAATCATATAGGTGTAAAAAAATTAAAATGAGTCATCATAAAATTCAGCAACAGAATAAGAAGCCCTGTCAGTCAGCAAATGTCTAACTATTCAAAGACTTTATATTGCTTGGAAGGTAGTTGTAATTGCTTGGATAAACCGTCTTCTAAGCTGTTTTTTTCATGGTGTTTCATCTAAGTTTTGTTCCACATTACCGGCCTTACTATCCCTGGCTGGCACAACAGAAACAGAACAGGAACGCCTCCAATTTCTTGCCTACAACAATACATTTAATTAGCTTATTTCTAGCATATGATACCTACACTAGGTACCTATATTACAAAATAATATTACAAAATGTTGTGTAAAGTCTGACTTACTTGCTTTGTTTGTGACATTTCCTGGAGATATTTAGGCAGTTCCTCAAATACTGTAGGTACTGCATCATCTAATAGACAAGTTTTTTCACCAATACTATAAAATAAATTCCAGTCAAAGTGCTTTGAAGAAATTTTATCATTTTTCTAGGACTCCAGTCTGCAACATGCATTTTTTTAACCCAAAGAGCAAGTCTTCAGGGATCGTTCATGAGGAATCTACAACAAAACAAATAAATTATATATTTAAAAAAAAAAACCTGCTGTACTGACTAATTTACGCACACAAAGTTAATGAAATATTATAATATTTTTTCCGAATAAAAACATACCCGCCACTGGAACAAATCTTGCCATTATCATAATTTATATCTTTAATGAGTTGATAATGAATGAAAACATTCAAGCACATTGTTCAAATAAACATACATAGTCTGTTTTGAAAATGCCTAAATCATCATATTCGAATTGCCTTGATAAATTATCTCATAACAAAAATATTTCGAAAATTGTTTGTCTTGCAACTATGTAACATTTAACTTTTTACCTGTGAAAGGTAATTCCAGGCTCATTTCTCTCGTTTCGGCTTTTGCAGCCATAAGCAGTACAACCCACCATCATAAATTACTAAAATGTAGTCGTCTTTAATCAAAATTCTGTTCGAAACACCACAAAATATCTTTGATGTCACCGGCAATGTTTGGCACCAAAAAATGGCGTCGTCTCGAATTTTGGTCACACTTGCCATGCGTTAGCTTAAATGAGTGTTACCAGTCCCCTCTCTTTCCTTGTCTAAGGTTCGAGCCCTATCCCTCCTGCCCTCTCGTGCATCACTTATGACTTGAGCTTAATGTCAAACTTGTCAATTGCTCCTTTCGGAATGGTGTCGAGTGACTCCGGGGCGAGTCGCTCCCGGGCGTCAGACACCTGAAAGGAATATTACTAATAAGTTCATGCCATTCGCAGGTCCGTCCGTCAACCAACACCGGGTCCGCGGAGCATACGGTGTTCGGCTGGATCTTTTAAGGGACGACTTCCCAAGAATTTAAGACCAGCTGCAATTCGCTACACCCTCTTCAAAGTTTTTCTGGCTTCTCCTCCTTCGCGCTACCTTTAAGGCGGCTGTACACGATGCGAGAAGTAACGCGCGTGAAGAGCATTCGTGACACACCACCAATCTAGCATACGTGATCCTACTGACACTGTGCGAGGTATTCCAGATAGGTTTCGTGTAACCGTGCTCTTTATAGTCCAAAAATAGACACGGTAACAGTTTATTCTTATTATAAAAAAGGACTTTCTCGTACGAAGCGTGCGAGACAACTAATCAACTAATAAACCAGTTTGAAATTGTTTCGAGCACGCGCGTTGTCACGTACGTGCACGTGCGAGATTAGTTTACACGGTTCGAGCTCGCATAAAAATTGCATTCGAGGCCTTCACGCACGTGGTTTCTCGCATCGTGTACAGCCACCTTTAGTCTTCTCAGTTTCCCTCTTTGCTCCTTCGGTAGTGTAGTACCACGTCCCTCCCTCAGCCCTCTTCACCATCACCCCCTGGTTCTTGTAAGTTATAAAAATAAGAAACTGAATTTGTCTTTATCATTTTCAACAATATTAATAGATAAAATGTCAAATCAATTATAAAATATGAAAAATTATATTAAATCGATAAGACTTAGAAATATATAAAATAAAGGTTGAATTCTGGCATAAAACAAAGACAATTCTGACGTAAGTAAAATTAAAATTAATTCTAAGATATTCCCAGAGCGGCGACTACGGTTTAAGTTTTCTAATTTTTGACAACTAGTTTTTCCAACTAGCTCAACGGTCGTTCTAAGCAACGTAAGCCAACCTAAATAAAATAATGCACAGTTGTATTCCACACAGACTTGTTAGGTTTACTAACATATTATACTAATAGAAATAAACTAATACTATATTTTTGTTAATTTTAGTACAAGTACATACTAAGTAACTAATAAGTTAACTAAGTACTCATGAAAAATAATTACAGGAAAAAAATAAACAAAATTTTTATGCTATTTACGGTTACGATACGATTTAATAAAACTAAAAAACTATAAAAGTAACAAAAATAGTAATACACTAATTTAATGCATGTTCAATGAGAGAGCTGGCACTCAGAGTCATTAATAATTTTTTTAATGTTTGCGGTATAGTTTGATACAGCCATTCGAATACAATTATCCAAATGTTCATGTGTAAGTCGATTGCGGTATTTGTTTTTAATTAACTTCATATTGGAAAAAGAGGATTCACACAAATATGTTGAACTGAATAACGCTTTCACTTTCAAGGCAACACGACATAAGACTGGCTGTTTTTCTTTGCTTACTAAAGGCCAGATACATTTTGTAATTGAGTTTAACGATTTTAAAGCTAAGTCATTCTGAAATGCAATCAGTTCCATTTCTGTCACAGCGATGATGTCTTCGCCAAAGTTCTGCATAACACAAGTTGCAAACTGTTGGATATCAATTTCCATGAAGGGAAAAACAACAAATTGCGCCACTAAAGCAATTTCGTTGAAATCCTTAAAACGATTTTTGAAGTTATCCTTCAAGTTAGAAATTATTTCTACATGATATTTACTATCATAAAGTTCCAATGGATTTTGAGATATCTTTTCTGAAAGAATAGGAAAATGCTTGGTATTGCGGTTGATTAGGTTTTGTTCCCAAAATTCAAGCTTATTTATAAATTCGTTTATATCAGAAATCATTTCCGCTGGTTGTTTGTCTTTACCCTGAAGCTGCAAATTACGTTCATTTAATTTTTCTGTATTATCCACAAGAAAACCAAAATCTCTGAGCCAGGTTAAATTTTCCAGTTCTGGAATCGGTTCATCGCGTTGTTTGACAAATTGGATTCTAGTAGGTAAGGTAAGACTTCATTAAAACGTGTTAGCACTCGTCCCCTACTCAACCATCGAACTTCAGAGTGAAGAAGTAGTTCCCCGTATTGACAGTGAATTTCATCGGCCAAGGTTTTGAATAATCTTTGTAACGCTTGAGCTCGAATCTTGTTTAAAATTTTTACAACCAACTTCATAACGTTGTTTAGTTTTAAAAATTTCCACCCAATGCTGGCTGACGGATAATGCAGTGGCAAGAGAGGAATTGCGGAAAACTTTCATCTTTGCGACATAACGCCACAAGACCCTTATCACAACCCACCATAGCTGGAGCGCCATCGGTTGTCAATGCTACCATTTTCGATATTGGAATTTTCTCAGAAGAAATAAGATTTTTGAGGTGAGAAAACAATTCTTGTCCAGTAGTATGTCCTTTCAGAGGAATAAACTTTAGATAAAAGATCTTCTTTAATCGTAAAATCACTGAAAACCATCCTGACGAACACGGCCATCTGGGAGGTGTCAACTACATCTGTTGATTCGTCCAATTGCAGCGAAAAACAAACACAATTATCCAAGTCACTTCTTATCTGTAAAAAAATATCATTTCTCATTACTTCTACTCGTCTCATCACTGTTTTAGCAGAAAGTTGCATAGACCGTATAGCAGACACTATCTCGGCTTTATTTCTAAAGTTAGCAAATAACGAATCTGCAGCTTCTAAAAACGCCTGTTTTATCATTTCCCCGTCTTCTCAAGGTTTCTTCTTCTGTGGAATTACCTGGGACACACGATATGATGCTTCAGTTGCAGCCTTGTTTTTGTCGACTGTTTTTAAAAATATTGATTGTTGTCCAAATAACTGGTTTTTTAATTGTTTCAGTTTTTCGTTTCTGGTGGCAGAACGTAACGGGAATGATTTCTCAAAATTTGAATGTACAGTTGTATGATGTCTCTCAATATTTCCTTTTTTAGCAACGGAGACAGAAGTATTACATAACAAACACACATTTTTACCTGTAACTTCTGTAAAAAAGTATTGTTCTTCCCATTCCGAATGAAAATGGTATGTCTTCACTTTCTTACTACTGCTTGCCATATTTTTATTTGCGGGCCAACGCTAACCCAACCGCTGAATATTCTTCGATTCAGTTTTAAACTGCGCCTGGGCGCCGCGCCTTGCGTACTTATATCGTTCAAAGTTCAAAGCAACCCGGATTTTTCCCGAACACTAGCGCGTTATCGCGCTGATCGGTCCTAATAGCCAATTCTAGCGTGGTGGCGTGACGTCTGTGGCGTCGGCTACAGATCGTTTACCGCAGTGTTGCCGTCACTTGCGTTTATTATGAGAATTTGAGGAATTTAGGAAATATTTATAAACCTTTTATATTTTAAAAATGTTTTTCGAGCTACCAGAATTGCCTTTTCGAACTACCGGTAGCTCGCGATCGACGGGTTGGCGACCACTGTATCTAGCTCAATTCATCTTCGGTGCCCTATTGCCTGCAGACTAGGGCAAACATAACTTTAAGTTAACCAAGTTCTATTAGATACCTCTTTGTTAAGTATCTTAATTCTCAACGTTGTCGAGAATTGTGACATAAATAGCTTTTTATAATATTTTTGGATGACTTTTCGGTTGTGAAATTGCCAATTACCCTTTAAGGGGTTACCTTAAAGATATCTTTAAGATGTCCTAGTGCTAGTTGAGAGCAAAGGCAAGCGTTTAAAGCATGAAAACAAAAAAAAAGTGTAAATTGAGATCATTTCAAAGATAAGCTTTAAGAGTTATCGACAAGTTAAGACAACCTCAAATTCATCCTAAATTCATTATTACGAAGTCTGTTCACAAGTTTTTGATAACATTAAGATTTATACAAAGTTGTCGCTCACGCGGCGACATTATAACAAAGAGCCATCTTATACGACTTAGTTAACTGAAAGTCATGTTTTAGATACGTCAAAAAGGTGCCGCTAGAGCGACAGCCATGAAAATACAAATTGCAAATTGCATATTAGGCATTATTATTAGTTATTTAAAAAATATACCCGGAGCCGCGAAAGGTGTCCTTCTGTTATGCACACGGGAGAAAACTGCGAAAAGATTTTGCCGAAGAGCTGATTATAGTGTATTTTTTGGTAATTATGTAGTATACGGTTTTCAGTTATTTTTGCGTTTTTTGGGAAAATTCTTTTATGGTCACATTCTACTGTCTTTCCTGATTGCAAATATAAGTGCGCACATAATAAATTATGAGCAAACCTGGCCACCTTTTTGCTCACCACCCAAGCAAACCTGAGCAAAAAGGTGGCCAGGTTTGCTCAGTTTTGATTGATATAGATACATATATATCTATATCAATCAAAACTGAGCAAACCTGACCACCTTTTTGCTCAGGTTGGTGAGCAAAAAGGTGGTCTGGTTTGCTCATAATTTATTATGTGCGCACTCATATTTGCAATCAGGAAAGACAGTAGAATGTGACCATAAAAGAATTTTCCCAAAAAACGCAAAAATAGCTGAAAACCGTATACTACATAATTACCTATTTTTTATGCATTTTTATTATTTATTTGCACCTATGGCTCACTAGAATTTTTTTCTAAATAAAAAATTATGTCAAGCGCTGCACACTGTTCATTTCTTTCATGTAAAGGCACAGGAACTGCGAGAGAATGTTTGGTTTTTGAGAAGACCTGCGTTTAGTTTCTGTTTCTGGCTGCCTCGAGGCAAACTTCACCTACATTTTTAAATATTAACGCTCAGATTGACCAAAAAGTTTTAATATTGTTAATATTGGTTTAAATTAAGAACTTTTAGTTGATCAGTTAGGTTTTGACAGGTTTTTGTCATGTCACTGTCAGAAGTCGCCTTAAAAACTTTTGAGTCATTTTAATATTTTAGAAATTTACTTGGTTTCAAAATAATCCTCCTGTTGGAATGTGTGGCTCAAATGGATTTAGTTCCGTAATTGTGGAAAGTGAGTACTACAATTTCCTTTTTCTTTATAAATTTGCGAAAAAACTCGGAAAAAAAAAATCATTGCATAAAATTTACTTTTATTCTTACATTAACTTGTCAGTTTAAAACATTTGGTTATCAAATTAGACCGAGCTAGCGTTGGAGCATAGGGGTTGTAAATTTTTAGTTAAAATACTTTAAATTTATAATTAAAAACAAAAAATATTAAATTTTAAATTGCTCCTACGCTACCTTTAGTTCAAGCTCCAGTCTAAGTGGTGGCGCTGTAATGTGACGTTTGATTGACATTTCAAATGTCATCCCTTGCTGCCACAAATAACAAGAATGCTTGTTTGTTTTCGTCAATAGTATCAAACCCTAATCTATGAATCAGGGGTCTGAAGGTTTAAATGGGCTTTATGGCAACAAGGGATTTTCCCAGTGTTGCCAGAGTATCAAAGCAAAAAGTCGCCATCGATCCAAGATAAGTCCCCACTTTGTCCCCACAGCTTTCTTGAGCTATTGGGGTTAGAAAACTGTCAATATTAAATAAAAAAATGTTTTTGTGGAGCAAGCTTGGGGGAATCTCCAAAATTTGACGTACAATTCGTGGCGTGTTCAGATATTCTCTTTGAGAAATCCCTCGGTGCAATCATGATTATTATTGTGACGTTGTTTCTTACGTATTGTATACAACGTGTATATTCATATATTCAATTTTTTCACCTGTAAAAAGTCGCCAAAAATAAGCTTTTTATTGAAAATCGCCGCCACACTCTCACGAGACAAAAAGTCGTCATTTTGGCGACTTGTCGCCCCAAATGGCAACACTGGGATTTTGCGGGGTACCACCACCTCACCAAGTAAGGTGAGGTAAATATCATGGGACTATCACTACAAATTATGATTAAAAACCACGTGATGTGCTATCCATGGATACGGTTGGTTATTCTCGGGCCAATAGAACAGCTTAGCTCACGGAACATTGTTCATTTAGACTGGTGCAACCTGGTCTCATAATGCTGGTTCAGTCTAACAAATAGGGAGTAAACGTTGTTTCTGGTTGTTTCACTTTGTCTTTATACTCTTGACTGTTGCAGGGACTGACACTAAAGTTAAATGAACCTAGCTTTCTTTGCCCGTCCTTTCGTTTGGGTTTGGGCGCCATTTTCTTGGGTTGGGATTAGGGATATGCGATACCAAAAAAGTATCGATACTTAAGTATCGAAAGTGTCCTTTGCAAAGTATCGATACCGTTTCGATATTTCATGGTATCGATACTTCGGTATCGGAAGTATCGATACTTAATGACTTCAGTGCACTGTTGTGTACAAAAAAAACTGGAGGTCCATAACACTTTAGTGCCACAAAAACTGACTTTTTTCCATAAAAATAAGGATATTGTGAATGTTGTAGAGAGTAATTCTTTAGAAAAAAGTGCGGATTTTGTTGATTTTATGTTGACAAATTTTCGCTTTTCCTAACCTCAAAATTGACTTTCCTATTCATAAATTACGAGACAAATAATCAATCGCACTACCAAAACAATGCAATATAAAAAAAGACTAAGTAAAAGTGGGTAAAACCTGAACAAACCCCAGTAAACCAGGGGCGCATTCAGAATCGACGCCGGGCGGGTAAAAATTAACTTGTCAATGACGTCACGGCCATAAGAAATAACGGCTGGCCGCACGGTCAGCTGTTTACCTGGGAACACACGGCGTCGATTCTGAATGCGCCCCTCTGAGCAAACAACAGGTAATGCAAACGCTAAAAAAAATTCTACATTCTTATCAGCTTAATATCACCATCGCTACATGAAATATAAATACATAATACATAAATGAGCGAAATGACGCTTACTTCACCAATATTAACCAATAGAAAACAAATATCAGTGCGTCCTTCAGCTATGACGTCAGCCGAAAAATTTACCAACTTTGAAGGCCTATATTTGTAAAAAACGTACATAATCCGCAATTTTTATTTCAGAAATCGTCGAATTTCTATCAAGGCTCAAGGCGTGTGGCACTAAAGTGTTATGTCACCAAAACTCGGACAATATTATTATAAAAAACAAAATTTTAAGTTATATTTTATTCACAAAAGAAATTGAGTGGTAGTGGATTTCTTACGGACACTGACAGCAGTGACAGCTCTTCTTCTTAAATTAGTTGGGCGTTAACAGTTATTTTGTCGGTATCGCCACAGGGTATCGCATATTTCGTACTGATACGAGTACGATTTTCAAATACGGGTATCGATACCAAAATACTTGGTATCGAAAGAAAAATATCGATACTAGCATCGTATCAGTAGTATCGGAATATCCCTAGTTGGGATCAATAATTCACAAAACATGATGTTTGGTGCAATAATTATTTATTAGTTTATTACTACTTCAATAATTTGTATTCTTAAAAAGTTTGGCCTTATGGCTTTGCGTTTTTCAGAACAAGAGTGGTGCCTTCAAATTTGAGGTAAGTAATTAATAAATTTACCTAAAATGTCTTATTTACTTTAACCTCTGTGAAAAGGTGAGGTCATCGGCATTTCTCCAAAATAATTTTTATAATATCCAACCGATTTTGTGATATTAAAATGTAATTGTAATATGTTTCTAAGTTTCTTGAATATGGGGAACTTTTGTTTTGACAATATCTATGTCTTGTGCCCGAATAACAAATAAAATGTTGTTGTTGTTGTTTTTGGATTAATGGCTCTGGTTGAAACCAAATGGCCAGCTCTCATTTTTCACAAATAAAATAATTTAAAATAAAATATCGGTCTTGTAAACCAAAAATAAGAAAAATCTTTTAAAACTTGAGGAAAAAAATCTTATCTTTAATCCCTAAAGTTAATATTTTATATAGGCTAAAATAGCACTGGGAGTGTTTCCTTTAAATTTGAGGTGAGTAAATAACACATTATCTAAAGTTGAATAAAAACATAAGTTTTGTTATTAAAATCTAACCCCGGTATAAAGAGATAAGGTCATTGACATTTTCTAAATTATTTTACCAAGATGTTTTTGCATGGATGTAGGTATTAACTAGATTTTGTAGAACAGATCATTCAACTTATAAATAACATAGAGTTAATGTAGATTTCCCATTTAACATAAGAAAAATCACACTGAAAGGTGACGATGACTAGCTTGGGTTTACGTACATATAGGTGGGATGCATCCCTTTACAGCAAATTGTGGTTTAAATCTCAGCTTCTAACCTTAAATTATCAGCAAAGTAAAGAACCAATAAATTGTTTTTGTTTACTATTTTTATATAGTTCTAATTAAGATTAGGGAATTTTGTTAAATTTAAATTTAAACGGCCAGATTCTCCAATGCTAGACTGGTCTAAGTTGACAACCAGTTTTAAACTGACAAGTGCAATAATAAGACAACTAAGTTTTATAGTAGGTATGTACTTTCCACAATAACAGAACTAAGTTCATTTTAGCAGCACGTTCCAAGAAGAAAATCATGGGGAAACCAAGCAAATCACTGAAATATTAGATTAGGTTATGTTTTTAACGACAACTTAGGAACAATGACAGGACAAAAAGCTGTCAAAACCTACCTGATCAACTAGAATATTATTATTTTAATTTAAACCAGTACTAAAGGTGGGTTTATGTAGACCACTTTAAATTTAAATTTAATTTTGCTCTAAAAAATTTTTCATTGAAAGTTAAAATTAAAGTAAAATTAAATTAAAGTTGTGGATAAACGCTCTTATGCCTTCATGTGTATTTAACTCATACTAAATTAAAAATAGAGTGAAATTAGGGTTAAATTAAATTTAAAGTGGTCTGCATAAACCCACCTTTAATCTTAAACCTTTTTAGTGAATCTGAACAAACATGTTTAATAAAGCATGTTAATAAAGTGTATTCGCTTTTGCTTTATTCTAAAGTAAATTCAATAAAAATTTCAGCTGTTCATGAAGTGCGAAGAAAGAACACATGGATCATCTTAGATGCTGAACTAATGCGACAACTCACAAGACTTGTATCCTTTTTAATTTTATGGAACTCTCATTGTGGATCTATTATTTTGATTTTCTAAATATCTGCTGCAGGTATGTTAAATTAAGTTTACGTATTGACTGAATGTCAGGTGGTGCTGAAATATCTTGTGCCATTGAAAGGAAAAGAATTTTTTTTTGTAAGTTCCTTTCTTTTCCCTTCTTTTAAAAGTGTATATTATTATTTAACAAGAAGCAACAATAAAAAACTACAAATTTTTGTACTACAATAGCTAGAAGACAGAATAATTATTATGGACATAATTAAATTTAGATACTTTATTATTGATAAAAATATTTAATAAGTATTGTTTACTGTCAATAGATTTATTGGCATTGCTTATAATAGGAAGTATTGAAAGACGAAGTGCTGGCAAAGTTATGTATTTGATTGACTTTGGTCGAACAGATTATTTTATATAACACAAAAATATTTTATATTGATAAATGTTGAATGATAAATAGTTGCGTACATGTACATTTTATCAGAGAGGTGTTTATATTTATATGGTAAGCTTCAAGGACCTCTTGGGATATCTCGAGTGATTTCAATAATCGAATGATCGATTATTTTTTATTCGAGATGTCCCACCACTACTGGAGATTCATTTATCAGTATAATGCATACTCCGAGTTATTGCTTGTGATTACTTAGTTATAAAATATAACCTTAAAATACTGTTTGTTTAATTTATTTTAAAATGTATTAAATAGTGTTATCTTTATCCATACGAGTTTTATTTTTAGTTTAAATACCATTTTTAAAAATTCGTAAAAATGTATATTAATTAATTTTTGTTGACACTGTCAACAAGATTTTATTAATATTCATTTTCGATAAAACTGGCATTAAAAAATTTTTAATGCCAGTTTTATCGAAAATGAATATTAATAAAATCTTGTTGACAAGGTCAACTAAAATTCTTTTTGGCTTTTAGGTTTTTAGTATTTTTAAAAAAATACTAAAAGCCTAAAAGCCAAAAAGAATGTTAGTTCACCAGCAGCCCTATTCTCGAGTCTAAGAGAACGTTACCAAGGTATGAAGACTACGATTGGCTGTTGCCTAGCAACATCACCGGTGAACGCGTTCCCCAATCTCGAGAATAGGGGCCCAGGCACCTTGTGTTGGTGGCGCTAGTAGTCAAATGTCATTATTGTCATTTGTCATTAATGTCTATTTGTCTTGTACCTCATTTTACATAGGAACCGCTCTTCTCTCTATTTGTATTTTTTGCTATGAATAGGTTAGTTACAAGCGTCTACAGATCCCACACTAAAAATTTTGCTTTGTGCATCTGTGGTTGCATACGCTTCTGTTTTGGTGTTTTCGTTGTCACATTATACGGGCGAGCGTTGAAAATTACTAGTTTTGTAATACAAGGGCATTTAAAAAAGTAGATAATGTAATATGTATTTTATGCTTTACAGCGCAGTCTGGACATTTGAAGTCACAAACTGTTTGACCATTTAGTATTGGTGTTTTATAATAAGAAAAAAAAAAGAACTAAAACTAGTATATAAATTTTTCCAATGTTCTATTTTAAAAAATCTTTAGTTTACTACAGTAAATGCCTCCATTACGACCTAGATATATAAACTGTTAATACTATAGTAGACCGAATTTTGGACTTAAAAGAATTAAAAAATAATAAAATGTCTAAATCTCCTTATTATGACCACAGCTAGGCAGTAGTTAACTACTTTTTCTGTAAAAGTAGTCGTATTCTTACTACTTTTTTCTCCTAGTAGTTATACTCGATTATTTTAAGTCTGCATAAAATCAAAACGTAGTTAACTACTCAGTGCTAACTACTTAAGATATTTTAACTATTTTGGTGTAATTTAACTACTTTTAAAAATATTTAACTACATCCCTCTATATTACGTCATTACATGACATGTACGTTGACGCGTGCCAAAAATCTCGTTAGAACAAGTTCTCGGAAATTTCTCGTCTGACGTTTCCAGTCCAGTAAGCGATAAGCAAACCTAATATAGAATTTTCAGGTTTTAAAAGTTTTCAAAAAATCAAAATTTTTGATTTTTACATACCTCGTATTCCTTTTACCTAATATGATTTAGTTTTGTATTTTTGTACCAAAAAGGAACTGTGTTAATAATTGATGTTCAAATTTAAGTCAGTGGACAGTTAACTTTACAATAAAGTTTAAATAATAAAAAAATTTATTTTATTTTAAATTTTTTTATTTGTTATAGTTTCAAGTCCTTTTTTTAATCATTTTTGTAAGTACAGCTACGGCACTGGTTTTTTGAGCCACAACGGTACATGTCTGGTTTGGTTTGTAGTTAAATATTGAACTTCTAACTACTTAGTAGGTAGTTAGTAGTCTAAATACTTAGTAGTTAGTATTCTAACTACTTTTTGAAGAAGTAGTTTAACTACCAAGTAGTTAAACTACTTTTATGATAAAGTAGTTAGTAGTAACACTCCACTACTTTTTTCAAGTAGTTTGCCTAGCTCTGATTATGACATTGGCATTAAGAAAAATAAGAAGCTGACAACAATAAAATTGACGTAATAATGTTGGGTGGATATTTCAATTCAATATTAATAGCTAACATTAAGTGCTCATTGCATAATAAACTATTATTCTAAAGTTAAAAAAATTCCTTATTAACTGATTTTACCGCCTCTATCCATTGCTGCCTTTGTGCGGGGCACACGCTGCACGCCGTATAGGGACGGCCTTGTATAATGTAATAATTCCCTAAAACATTTTAATATCATACAGATTATACTTCAAAATATCTGCTACAACTACAGTTGGTTTAATAATTAATTAAATAAACAACTAGACAACCTGCTACCACAGTTAGACAACAACATTTACATATTTCATGAAAAGTACCTTTACTTTAAATAAATAAATAATAGCTCTAGCTTTTACAATGTTTTTTCACTATGCAATAATTGCACCTAACCAAACCAAAACAGAAACGTATGCAACCTTAGATGCACCTGCGCGATAGTAAAGCTAAAAACCTGAAAGCAAAATTTTTAGTGTGGGATCCGTAGACGCTAGTAGTATAGTTTATCTATGGTGTTCGTTGTATAGGTCTCTCTCTAGAAATAGGGATTGTCCAATAACCATTTTTATTTTTATTGGTTTATAATTTGATGAAGAATGAACCTATGCTTTAAAGAAGATAAGGAAAACATAGATTCAACAATAAAGACAACAGAAGAAGCTGGGAATACCAGCTGCAACAGAAAAAAGTTATCAGCATCTCTTATTGCCAAAGAGGAGGAAATCGAAAAATGTCAGTGGCAGAAGTATTAAAGGAGCTCAAAGGTCTGTCGGAGGCCGCTATTATGGTAAACTATATTAGGAGTATCCCAGTAATTAAAACAGAGTCAGAGTTGAATCTCTGTAAAATTGAACAAGTTCCAAGAGATACACTGGAAAGGCTTCATGTTATTAAGAAAAATGGAGAATGCTGTGTGGATGTTCCTGATATAATTTCGGGAAACAGTTTATGTGGGTAAGTTGTTTATTCGGGATAGCCACAAATGGCCTAAAGTTCATCTGGCCTAATCCCGAAGCTCACTTCGTATCGAATCGGATTCTGCAATTGGCCTAACACTCGAGAAGTTGACAAACAAGGATGGAATACGCATACTTTCTTTATTGTACTCGTGTAAGTGTTGTATGGAAACAATTATTCGGTTTAGTATGTAGTGACGCAGTGGCAAGACTGGCAAGTGATATTGATTATTTTATTCTCGGATATTGGCGCCAAATTTTATTTCGGATTAGTTGCTGGTTAGATTTGTCTCAAGCAGCTTCCCTAGCATTAGCGTCTTTTTAAAGATCTGAAGTGACCTATTATTTGTTTGAGATCTCATTTATGTGTTGTGATTACAATAGTATTACAATTACAAAGCATACAAAGAAAATTACACTAACTTCAATAATTTTCTTAAAATTTAAGAATTGTCGACAAAATGATGTACCTACAATTTGTTTAGAAAAAATAAGAAATAAAATAGCTAAGCGTGTTAATTAATAAGGTGGGTTAATTCAAAAATTCAACTTTTATCGTAAATTACAAAAAAAAATCTTTACCAAAATATTCCTAGTAGGACTGTTAACAAACCTGACCTTACCATGGGTCTCATAAGTAGAACAGAGATATACAACTTTAAAGTTTTACGGGCCACGCCTGAAAAGCAGTGCTAAATGCAAATAATAAATAATACACATTGTTTTATTTGAAATTTTTTATTTTAAATGTTTAGTGTTATTTTAGTACTACGCACAGACAACCGTTGTTACATGTCTTTATGTAGGTGGCTGCCTATGGGTAATAGGACACCTTTGAAGGCATGGATTCTTAATAAATCCATGTTTGAAGGCCTACTAAAAAGTTGCTAGGAGCAAGGAGAGGATTATAAGTTATATAAAAAAGAACAGTAGTAAAAACTGTTTAGTAAAAGAAGTCAATGATTCAGTGTTGCCGATTTGCGGGTAGTTAGGTACCCGAAAATCGTTTTTTTAACTGTTATGCGGGTAAAATTGTCATGCGGAAAAAACCGGGTATTTCAAAATTGATATAAAGTTATACAAAGGTAAAATGGATGTCTAGCAACCGCTAAAGCAGCAAAATAACTGCTGTAGCAGTTAAAAATTACGAGCATTTTTCAAAATGGTAATGTAACCATTTTAAATCTCCCGCCTATTTTAAAATTTTGTTAGGTTAGGATTTCTTGACAAACATGATTTTTACATGATGTATGAAAGAGCAGGAAAGCCAAAAGAGTCTTGTATTTTTTAGATTATCACACAAATTATAATTACAATTCTAGATAATTTCACACTTAAAAAGCAAAGAACTACCCATTATAAAACCGTACGATATGAGGTACGCTGACAGTAAAAGTTCTTCGCTTCGGAGTTAGTACTGTGGCAACAATTTTCCAAAGTATCCAGTTGCATAAGATGCTAGAAAATATTAGAATTGTTCGGCGATTTTCTCCTGGAAATAAGTGAAATAACTAATAATAGCAGTTTCTTTTAGTTCTTCCACAGATGTGTCCTGTATGACATAAGTATTAACTGCTAAAGTTTAGTTTTTGATTACCTATTTAATAAGTTCAACCTCTAAAAACACTTATAGTCAAGTACTTAAATGCAATTTTAAAGTAACAAAATATTAGGTACTCGGAAACTGATGAAAATGAAGTAAAAACGCACTACAAATAGACCTGACCTCTTCGTTTTATCCCAAAAAAAATCAATAAAACAGTTAATAGTATTCACCATTAATTAAACCACTAAAAACTATTCTTAAAACGTAAGCTAATTAAACAAAATAAGAAAAACAACTTATTATCCATAAAATACTGAGAAAGGTGCAAATAAATTAGTACACACTCTTTTATGGGACGACGATAATTTGAAATTTCGTCTACGATCAGCTGTTCAGCCATTCTAACCAAAATCCAAAATAGCCTGTATTAATTTAATTAGTATTCGTTGCAAAATAGTTTGCTGCACGTCAAGATTTAGGCCAAATGGGTGTAAAACGGATTATGCCATACGAGCTGAACCGAACGCCCGCCGGATACACTCGGGTTTAGGCCAGTTGAACTTTAGGCCCGATGGAGCCATCTCGTTTATTCTTTGTTAAGAACGGATACTCCACTGAAATTGTAGGATTTTTACATTTTTGAAATGGCATATTTCATGGGCATACAGCAAAAATCCACCAAGTCCATATTTTCCATAATTTGACTAAAAATGCCTCTTTGTCCATTTTTTTCCTGTCTGACATGAAAAACCCAGTTGGTCCCTACCAGCTAAGCCTAAGCCAAAACAAGTAGGTCTAATTTGCCTATGTCCATGCTGATATAAAAAATTTTCAAACAAAAATACACTAAGTGCACTAGGTGGCTTTTTGCTGTTGGTATAGCATGAATAAAATTCTTGATGAAAATCCAGTAAGTCTAAAAAGGGTTATGGATCAATATTTGGTAATTATTCGGATTATTGTATGCACCGAATTTTTTCATGAAATTTTGCACAGACCCTAATTTTGGGTCGTAGAACACGAATCCGAAGTCAGTTTTTGGCGGTCTCGAATGGTTTTTCCGCAAAATTTTTTTTTAACTTTTAGGTTACCTTTTTTTATAGATTCCTTTAAGTTTCGACACTTTCACTTAAACATATCTGTAAACTTATAATTTTTATTTTATTTCGTCACACAAAACACCACATTTAGCCAAAAATAGCTAAGAAAATTGCTTTTTCCTATATAAAATTCCATTGTATTTGCTAATAGACGCCATTACGTTCCCAGCTGTCAAATGTCCGGCGTTGCCAGGTTTACTTACTTTTCAAGAAAAAGTTGTAAATTAGGAATAATAAAAAAGCTAACCATAACAAACTAAAGTTACTATTCTGTCCAACTTAGTCAACAACATTTTTTAATTTTAACCTACATCAGACCTAACCAAAATCCTATTGATCAGTAATCCAACACCTGCATGCTGATGCATGCAACCATATCTGAACAAAAAGGTGTATACCCAACCCAAGCAAACCTGAGCAAAAAGGTGGTCAGGTTAGCTCAGTTTTCATTGATATAGATACATATATATCTATATCAATGAAAACTGAGCAAACCTGACCACCTTTTTGCTCAGGTTGGGTGAGTAAAAAGGTGGTCAGGTTTGCTCAGTTTTCATTGATATAGATATATATGTATCTATATCAATGAAAACTGAGCAAACCTGACCACCTTTTTGCTCAGGTTGGGTGAGTAAAAAGGTGGTCAGGTTTGCTCAGTTTTCATTGATATAGATATATATGTATCTATATCAATGAAAACTGAGTAAACCTGACCACCTTCTTGCTCAGGTTTGCTTGGGTGTATACACCTTTTTGCTCAGATTTGGTTCCATTTTTAAAGCACCTGTCTGTCACTATTGCTGGCTAAATACTAAACTAAAGTGCTGTTACTAGGGAAAATAAAATGCCAATATTGCCATCTCTTTTTCGGATTTATTCATGGAAACCGTTAAAATTTGAGGGAAACACAATTTGTAAATTTGGCAACTGCGCGTCTTTCCATCAGAATGTTTAACAAGGAATTGCGTGTTTATTTTTTTCAGTTTTTTGATATTTTCTCTGTTTTTTTAATGTGTCTCTACATAAATTTGCCTAAATATGGTTCAGAAAAATAGTGTGTAATGACTTGTATAGATGTGTTTAAGTAAAAGTGCCGAAATTTAAAGAAATTCATTGAAAAACCTAACCTAAAAGTTAAAATATTTTTTTGCGGAAAAACCATTCGAGACCGCCAAAAATTGACTTCGGATTCGTGTTCTACGACCCAAAATTAGGGTCTGTGCAAAATTTCATGAAAAAATTCGGTGCATACAATAATCCGAATAATTACCCAATATTTTGTCAGTCGTTTTGTTGATGTCTGTTAATTAAAAGTCTCAAATACACAAAAGAAAATCCTGGGATAATTACTTTTAGTATAAGCATTCTGCTGAGTACAGAAATATACTGAGAAGAAATATACCGAGAAGTGTTGACAGCTGTGTGTGTTGACAGCTGTGTGTTCTGATGCTCGTCGTTAGATTGATAAAAATTCCCAAATTGTCTTGTGTAATAAAACTGAGAGTGAGTTTGATTCGTGCCTCGACATCTCAGGACGTCGCTAAAGTGTGGATAGGGGAAAGTGTTTTCAAATTGTGAAAATTTAAACGTTTTTGTAAAATGAGAAATTGTCAGTGTTTCCCGCCAAGATCGCAGGTGTGACGTTTGGGAGGAGTGAGGTTAGGTTTGAACTTCTACCTTTCGGAAAATTGAGACTTTGCTACCTGACCCGGCAGTTCTTATTATTGAAATTCCCACTCGCCCTAGAGGATTACGAACTTTTGTTTACATTTGAATGTTTTTGACGCTTAGACAAGGAAAGAGAGGGGACGCGTAACTATTTGACATGAAGTGTGACCATCCGACACCAGACCGATCCGCTCAATGGCGTAACTAGAGGTTTTGTAAATTAATTTAATTTTTTTCCTTCTTGCTGCAAAAACTGTATGAAATAGAATATTTAAAATAGTGCTATAAAATAAAACAATGTTATACTGGATTTTTTTAAAATTATGCATTTATTTTTGTAATTTCATAACAAAAACCATACTGATGTACCAAAGAAAAAATCGAAATACACTTACATATTATTATTAGCTTAGACGAGGAAAGAGAGAGGACGGGTAATACATGCTACGGATATGAAGCCAACTGACACCAGACCCCGGATCACGCCACATAGAATTCTATTCTACGTGTCAAAGTCACATGACTACTCAAACAAATCAAACAATGCATCACATGGCCACTGTCATTAGTGTCAAAATCGCGTAGAACTCAATGCATCGTGATCCAGCACCAGGCTACGGCGGCGTATCATGAGAGGCGATTGTAGACTTTCACCAAAACGATTAAAACGACTTATAGTAATAATTTATTTTTGGTTTGTTAAATGTGGAGAAAATCAATAGATCCAATGTACTCCTTCAATTTTAATTGTTCTCAAGTATATTTAAAAAAATATATGTAATATAATAATAATAACAATTCTGAAAAGTTATTAAAACTAACTATATAGGTACATAGGCAAACAAATTTAGAAACAATAAATATTAAGTACACCTAATAAACTGATACAAAAATAAATATTTACATAATACAAAAGTTGTGTAAAATTATTCTGCTTTTCAAATTCAAATTGAAATAAGCTTTATTGCCAGAAGACTTACATCTTATAGACAAAGCAAGAAGGTAGTTCCTATATGATACATGATCCTACATACTAGTATTTCATTACAAATAAATATATATAAAAAAATATCTAAATAAAGTATATAAGCAGACCAACACTAATAAAAGACAAACTCAACAAAGTATACAAACAATACACATAATTTTAAAACTCGATATAATCATATAGGTGTAAAAAAATTAAAATGAGTCATCATAAAATTCAGCAACAGAATAAGAAGCCCTGTCAGTCAGCAAATGTCTAACTATTCAAAGACTTTATATTGCTTGGAAGGTAGTTGTACTGCTTGGAAAAACCGTCTTCTAAGCTGTTTTTTTCATGGTGTTTCATCTAAGTTTTGTTCCACATTACCGGCCTTACTATCCCTGGCTGGCACAACAGAAACAGAACAGGAACGCCTCCAATTTCTTGCCTACAACAATACATTTAATTAGCTTATTTCTAGCATATGATACCTACACTAGGTACCTATATTACAAAATAATATTACAAAATGTTGTGTAAAGTCTGACTTACTTGCTTTGTTTGTTACATTTCCTGGAGATATTTAGGCAGTTCCTCAAATACTGTAGGTACTGCATCATCTAATAGACAAGTTTTTTCACCAATACTATAAAATAAATTCCAGTCAAAGTGCTTTGAAGAAATTTTATCATTTTTCTAGGACTCCAGTCTGCAACATGCATTTTTTTAACCCAAAGAGCAAGTCTTCTGGGATCGTTCATGAGGAATCTACAACAAAACAAATAAATTATATATTTAAAAAAAAACCTGCTGTACTGACTAATTTACGCACACAAAGTTAATGAAATATAATATTTTTTCCGAATAAAAACATACCCGCCACTGGAAAAATCTTGCCATTATCATAATTTATATCTTTAATGAGTTGATAATGAATGAAAACATTCAAGCACATTGTTCAAATAAACATACATAGTCTGTTTTGAAAATGCCTAAATCATCATATTCGAATTGCGTTGATAAATTATCTCATAACAAAAATATTTCGAAAATTGTTTGTCTTGCAACTATGTAACATTTAACTTTTTACCTGTGAAAGGTAATTCCAGGCTCATTTCTCTCGTTTCGGCTTTTGCAGCCATAAGCAGTACAACCCACCATCATAAATTACTAAAATGTAGTCGTCTTTAATCAAAATTCTGTTCGAAACACCACAAAATATCTTTGATGTCACCGGCAATGTTTGGCACCAAAAAATGGCGTCGTCTCGAATTTTGGTCACACTTGCCATGCGTTAGCTTAAATGAGTGTTACCAGTCCCCTCTCTTTCCTTGTCTAAGTTTTGACGTTTGTGATACAGGGTTGTGTTTACTTCGTTAAATTACGTTTTTAAAAATGAGCGAAAGTGAAACGGAGGAAGATGTAAATTGCAAAGTATGCACTGAATTTGTGACAGAAAATGATCAGGGGGTCTTTTGTGAAGGCGAATGCCAGTCATGGTATCACATAGGCTGCGTAAATATTACGGAGAAACAATACAAAAAAATAAACAATGAGACAGCCAAAATACTGCTCTGGATGTGCGCAACATGCAGAACAAAGTTAAAGGAACTGATGCAAAGGAAAGAAACTGATAGAATGTTGGTTGATAGAATAAAAAGTGTAGAAGACAAAATTGATATTTTGACAGACAGATTGGAAAATAAGAAACCAGATGAAACCTATGCAGAGATGGTAAGCAAAAAGAAAACCATACCCATCATACGACCTCAGAATTTACCTGGTATTTTGATAAAACCCAGGACAAATCAAAACTCGAAACAAACTATACGCGATTTGGAAAATGAACTAAAGCCTGATCTTCTTGGAGTACGTTTAAAACATAGAAAAGAACTTTCGGATGGAAAAGTCATGTTAAATTTTCCATCATCACAGGATTTGGAAAGAATGAAGAGTGCCGCATGTACCAAGCTAAAAAGTGGCTATGATATTGTGGAGACAACACTTAGAAACCCCAAAATTAAAATTCCAGGAATTCCCTTATCTGGCACCGAGGAAGAACTTGAACAACTTATTCGAAATCAAAACTCCTTTATTGAAGGCAATGATATTTTTAAGGTGACGTATGTTAAAAATTTTAAGGATAAGCAAACCAAAACCGTGTTTGCTGAATGTTCCCCAAAAGTTTTTCAGAGACTCATGTATCTGGGAAAGGTGTATGTGGGATGGGAGAGGTACTCTGTCTTTGAGGATGTCACTGTCCTAAGGTGTTACAACTGTCAAAATTTCCACCACAAGAGTGCAAATTGTAACAATAAGAAAGCATGTAAAAAATGCTCAGAAGAACATGATTTTAAAGAGTGTAAAGAAACAACTTTTAAATGTGTAAACTGTGTGCGCGGAAATCAAAAGTATGGTACAAGGTATGAAACCAACCATGTTTCTGGTGACTGGAACTGTCCTGGCTACCAATATTGTCTACGAATGGCAAAGTCCAAGATTAATTATGGCTAACCAGGAAATGCAAGTTTTGGATATCATTCACGAAGAACAGAATAAAAGTTTACAGGTAGAACCAGGATGTATAACCAATTTTGTAAGTCAAAACAATATAGTTACTAGTGCTATGCATTTGAATATCCGCGGCATTAAAACAAATTTTGACGCATTGTTAGTGTTCTTAGAAACATACAATCTGACTTTTGACATTATAATTTTAAGTGAATGCCACTTTCTTGAAAGCGTTGCTCAAATTAGCATACCCAGTTATGATACCTTTTATAATGAGGCTAGCTATAATTCTTTTGATGGTCTAGTGGTCTTTACTAAAAAAAACTATAACCCTAAATTTGAAAACTATAGACTGCCAGTATCAGGTATAACTATAACCAGGATTCTGCTGAATCTTCATAATACTGATTGCTGCTTTTATGCAGTGTATAGATCTCCATCTTCTAGCATAAGAGATTTTCTGTATGAACTCGATGTTTATCTCAGATCGAAAAATTGTACTCAATTTGATATCTTTTTGGGGGATTTAAATGTAAACATCCTTGATAAGGATGATCTAAATGTTATAAGGTATGAAGCCATTCTGAATTCAGGCGGGTTTGAGGCTTGGTGCCGGGATGTTACTAGGGAGTCGTCTGGAACGTGCCTTGACCATCTATTTTTGCGCAGCAAAATAAAAACAGACGCTAGAAAAATAAATTCGTTTATTGTCCTTCACGAAATAACAGATCACTGGCCTGTGATACTTTATGTTACTAAAAATGCGGTTGAAGACAGTGATGCCAGTAACCCTGAATTTTGCAAAAAGATTGACTATAATAACATGAGAGCCAGGGCAGAGTCGGTAGACTGGCAGAATATTCTAAATTTTGCTCAGCCCGAGGAGGCCACTGAACTCTTAATAAAAAATATCAAGGACATTACTAGCGCATCGGAATATCTTATAAAATGTAAAAATAATTATCGGAAAATTAAACCGTGGATATCAAACTCTATAATTAGATCTATAAAACACAGAGATCGCATAAAAAAGTCCTTGCTTAGAAATCCGACTGATCAAAAAAAAACAGAGTATATTCAGTATAGAAATAGGCTAAATAAAATAATAAAAGATACTAAAAACGCTTACTACACAAATAAATTAAACGAGAACTCGGGGGACATGAAAAAAATGTATCAGCTTATCAATGAAGCTAGTAACGAATCTAAAAAAAATTCTAACATTGCACAAATCAAAATTAATAATCAAATTGAAACCGATGCAAAAAATATCTCTCAAGCTTTTAATGAGTTTTTTATAAATGTAGGAAAAACAATGTCAGAGGCAATTGACAGACCAACAGAGGTATTTACGTTTCGGACGACTACCCTATCATCAATGTTTTTGAGGTTTACAAATAAAAATGAAGTAATCATGCTCATAAACAGTCTAAAAAATAACAGCTCCCCGGGTTGTGACGGAATATCTGCCAAGACACTGAAGTTTTTACATGAACACATCGCACTTCCTCTTGCTCATATAATAAATTTAATTTTCAAAACTGGAAGGGTCCCGTCCCATTTTAAGGCCTCTGTGGTTACACCAATATATAAATCTGGCGACAAAAATGAAATGTGCAACTACAGACCAATAAGTGTGATATCCAATGTTGCCAAACTGTTTGAGAAGTGTCTGAAGACCCGTCTTGTAGACTATTTGAATAGTAGCGGAAGTATATCAGAGAACCAGTTTGGATTCAGAAGGGGGATTAGTACCACAAATGCAATGTTTGAAGTGGTGAACAGTGTCACACAGCATTTGAACAACGATAAGAAATGTATTGGTCTTTTCCTTGATCTGGCCAAGGCCTTTGACACGGTCTCTCACACTCTACTCCTCGAAATTCTGGAGGCGTGTGGAGTGAGGGGGACGGTGCTGGAGGTCTTTGCGGACTACCTTAGAGATCGTCCCCAACAGGTCAGGATAGCGAGGGCTGTCAGTGAGAGCAAAACTGTTGAGCATGGTGTGCCACAGGGCACTGTAATCGGTCCTGTTCTTTTTAATCTTTACATAAATAGTCTTTGTGGCCTGGCTCTGGAGGGGAGGATTGTCTCATATGCAGATGATACTGTGGTGGTTTTCTGTGGTGATACCTGGGACGAAGTTAGAGAGAGGCTTAAATCAAGCTTTATCGTGATAAAAAATATTTTAGATACACTTAAACTTAGCTTAAACATCAAAAAAACTCATTATATTGCATTCTCTCTGACTGAAGCAGACAGGCCAGATTTTGGTAGTATAAGTTTGGATGGTGTGGGTGAACCCCTAAACGAGAGCACCAGCACCAAATATCTTGGAGTGGTAATTGATAAACATCTCAGGTGGGACCAGCATGTGCTTTATCTGTGCAAAAAAATTAAATGCTTGATTCACAAGTTTTACATCCTGAGGGAAATTTTGACAAAAAAAAATCTTATAATACTTTATAGAGCGCTTGTGGAGCCGCTACTGGGCTATGGTGTTTTGGTTTGGGGGGGAGCTTGCAACTGCCACTTGCAACCCTTGAGAATTGTACAAAATTATATGGTGAAGGTCATTTTAAAGAGACCTAGACTGTACTCAACAAGTTTGTTGTATGGCGAGGAAGTTTGTGATTTAAAGAGTCTTTACATAATCACTGTGTGCAACTTTGTCCATCTTAATGATAAGTTTGAAGAATTATTTATCTCACATGCATATGCTACAAGGGCAAACACAGATAATTTACTAAATACCTTTCTCTGCAGAAATAATCAGTGCCGTCATTTTGTCTTGTATACTGGACCTAAATTATATAATCTCATTCCTGTGCACATGCGCGGTATCAAAGAGAAAAAATTGTTTAAGAAATTGTTTCGGGCTCATTACTTCTCAAATTGTCAGGAGTTTCTGGATGTTTTTGATCAGTGAATGTCTTGAGTTGTGGATGGTGTTGGAAAGGGAACCTTTTTTTTTATAGTGCAATACTTGTCCCTTCTGGACAATCTGTGATATTAATCCTTTAGTGTTAAGCACATACAGGTATCCTATACCTAGGTGCTATACCCTACCTGTTCTGTGACACATTTTGTACCTGTGTAATGTTTTTTTTATTGTAATTTTTTATGTAACCCACTGAATGAATAAATAACTTAAAGTACTTAGGATTAAATACTTAAACACAAGTTTTTAAAATATTTCAGCTCTTAGCACGACTGTAAATAAAACCAGCTTTATTTATTGACTATTTTTGTGTTATGACATCACGTTGATATCATCATATGGTTGCGTGTTCAAAAGATCCTTTGGATTCATTGGTGGTAGGGCTAGTACGTTAATACGTTAACTACCGTAGAGGTTTTCACAAACTAACGTTGATAACCTAAGTTATTGTGCTAAGAACCTTTTCTAGCCGTACTAGTTTTAATTTAAAAACAAGTCTTTTTGTATAATGGGAATTGTAAAATTGTATAATAAATAATGATTGTATAAACATTGTATAGTGAAAAATTGTAAAATTGTATAATAATAATAAATAAATAAATAAAATAAATAAAATACTTGCGTGAAGTTGGCTTCAGATTCAGATTTACTTTCTCCGAGTTGTGAAAATATAGATAAAAAAGTTAAATCATTTTTCCAGTTTTTTATGCTTGTAGCTTGCAAAAATTACAATATGACACTGGGTACAACTATAAATCCAACTGTATCCCCAGAATTAAAGTGGCTAGACTAAAAATTTGCATAGCTTGAATTAGGCCAGAGAGTTTGCTCATTTTTTGTATATAAAATTACTTTGATATGGTCCACATACTATGTCGCCCCCTAAGCAACCCCAGAAATGAAGGGGCCAGACCAAAAAATTTGCATAACTTGAGTTAGGCTCCAGAGAATTTGCTCGTTTTTGGAATATAAAATTATTGTTATATGCCTCACGCTTTGATATTCTCCCTATAATTTGTCACACCCTAAGCGGCCCCAGAAATGAAGTGGCCAGACTAAAAAAATTGCATAACTTGAGTTTGGCTTCAGAGAGTTTACTCATTTTTTGTATATAAAATTATTGTCATATGCCTCACACTTTGTTATGCTCCCTACAATTTGTCACACCCTAAACGGCCCCAGAAATGAAGTGGCCAGACCAAAAAATTTGCATAACTTGAGTTTGTCCCAAGAGAATTTGCTCATTTTTGGTGTATGAAATTACTGTTATATGCCTCATACTTTGATATGGTCCTTATAATTTTTCACCCCCTAAACGGCCCCAGAAATGAAGTGACCAGACCTCGGGCCAGACCAAAAAATTGCATAGCTTGAGTTTAGCTCCAGAGAGCCATGACACACTCTATGAGTCCTAAAATAGGGATCCGAAGATTCAAAGCGGAGTTGACGTCATTTTTTATATTTTTCTCCCAAATCGTCACTACTAGGAAACAACTTAATGGTGTAAAAAAATTCTTTATGGACTTCTATGTAGAAAATTTCCTATAAACTATGTGTCTGGTCCCCACCCTTTTCCCGTGGCCCTGCCTTCAAATTAGAAAATAGTTTGGTGCACTCGATAAAAATCGGTATTACGCCTTTTTCATAGGAACTATGTCTAAACCTGCTACTGGCTATATCAGAGTGTGAGGTACCCACACAAGACTGTAATTTTATTACAGGAATATCCAAATGAAAGTGAGCATGCCTTACAAGTTTATTTTTATAGAAGGGCAAAAATGTTAAATATGAAAGTTTTGGGGATTTTTATGGATCATTCATATATCGTATCAGCAAAACAATTGAGCATCGAATTAAAAAAATTACTTACGGGACACAAAACCGTAACCGAAGTTGACAACGGTACACGCCCTTAATTTCATTATATATCGTGGGCAGGTGAGTATTTCCTATATCGTTTTGAAATGCATAGAGATTTGTTTCAAAAACTAACTTTTGTAGAAATTGTTCTGAAAACAGAAGCATAAAAATATCCAAGGGGCAGTCAACCTCGGCATCGATTGGAATATCAGGTCCAGCATCTTCGCTAAAAGGTACTGGTTGAACAATATGTACATATTTTGGCCATTGAGACGTTGGTACTGCCGTCATCTTAGCACCAGGTACTAACACTGCTAAAGGTAATTCATCATCTGGATCCCAGTCAAGGTTCATATTATTGGCAGCTGCCGCTACCGGACCATAGTCTTCATTGGGTATTTGGAGGTCCATATCAGCAATTTCTTCATCATCGTCGCTGCTATATGTCGAATGAACTGATTCATTGTCCGATGGAATGTCATCTAACATAGTATATAAATCAGCGGGCGGCAACTGCTCTAATTCGGAAATGTTGAACTGTTTTCTTCCTAAAACAAACAAAAATTTAGATGGTCAAGCATACTAGTGGTTCCATAAGGAACCACATAATATAAACTCCAAAATATCAAATAACATTTTATAAGTTAAGTTTAACTATACAATAACAAAAATAATTTCTATATACACACCTTTCATATTTTCGTTTTGCATTGTGAAACACTACGAAGTTATATTCACACAGGAACAGTTCAAACACACAAAATAAAGAGGGTAAATACACCCGCTACAATGGCGATTTATCAACTGAACACACGGTGCCGTCTACCCACCCACCACTACAAAAACGTGTGGTTCCAACCAGCGCTTACTGGTCCGCGAAGGATTTAATATTTGCTATGTGGTCGCAAGCAGTCCACACATGCCCGCAAAGGGGACAAAAAATAACAATAATGTTAGAGCGGCTCAAAGACAAGATGAAGAAAGTAGTGAAGAGGGACAAAGAACTTCATCATTAGACACCATAATAAAAACAAATAGAAGAAAGAGGAATTCTGGACAATGAAAAAAGAAAAAGAGAAAGAAATGAAGAAAGGGGCCTAGCGATTTAATTATATTTTCAAAAGAATCCAAAAAAATCAATTCCCGAGTGTGCGCGGTATCACAGATATGGAAGAATAGATAAAATGTTGACTTACCGAACAGTTCAGTAAACGTTAAAATATTTTAAGTATAGACCATTTAAAATATATATTTTGTCCCTGTAGCTGCTTGTAGGAAGTCATTTTAAGCGTATTTACCAAAAGTCACAAAATTATTTTAATAACCATAAATTTACATAATAACTTGAGAAGCATGCTCCAAAAATGAATATTGTATACTTAGCGCCTTTAATATCGCTGCGGCCTCATAAAATAAGGCGTATTTTAAGTAACAACATTTGGGGAATTTATAGACCGTGGCGCGCAAACCCCCCCCCCCCCCCCCCCCCAACATCCTAGAGACAAAATTAAAAAAAGTGCACTACTAATTTGAAGAAGTTCACCGAATTGCATTATTCACCCCCCCCCCCCTCCCCAATAAAATCCGGAGTGCGCCTATGTCAATGGGTATTGCGGACATTTATTGGGAAAATTGTTGATTTGGCCGAATTACTAGATATTTGAAGGGTACTTTTGAGGTATTGAAAAGTAACTTGAAGATACTCTTGGGTATTCAGGGGTATTTTTTGGGTGATAAAGGTTTTTTTAAAAAAAGATCATTTTATTGTACTTTTAGGCAGTGATATACCCCTCGCGTAACTCGGAGGTAACATTTTTAAAAAATCACGTTAAAGTATATATATGTATTTTTTTATCTGAGACACCCCACGTAGACTTCAAGCCTAAGTACTAACGTACAGTGGGCGTCTGAAGGGGCGGGAAATGTAATCTACTGACACGGCGTTTTTGAGGATTGGAGGTTGGGAGGGGAAGGGAAAACATCTGCAGGCAGTCCGTTCTATAATCCGAAGACCCTAGGTATGAATGAGCGAGAGAAGTGGTCTGTTGTAGGCTTTTGTAGCTGGACAGTAAAGGGATGCATACGTAACGCTCCTCCGTTTCTTGTTGTTCTGTTATAAATAGTCAAGGGGGGAATAATACCTAGACGTATTCAGGCAAAGTCAATATATACATTTAAAAGAATATATAAAAAAGTTTCCTTTGCTTCAACAATGTAATTAGCTATATATATATTTATCAAGAACATGTGTATATATTGATATCACTGTTGTGTCTTTTGTGAATTCAAGTTATTGTTTCTGTACGGCTATTATGAATTGGTCTTAATTTTAATTATGAAATGTTTTTTTTGCTATATGTTTATGGTTAACAATTTATTTTTTTGTCTACTCGGTCGAGCGGAGCAGTATAATTCTGGACTTCGCCAAGTATAAAATAAAGACATTATTTATTTATTTATTTAAGTAGGTACCGGTAGATAAGGTATAAATCCCCAACAGCGCGACGATGAGCGAGAGAAGGGAGTTTTCTTGTGAGGGGTCATTGATGAGTCGAATGACTCTCTTTTGGATTGAATCAAGGATGTTAAGTGTCGCGGGTGATGCCACTCCCCAGATGGGGGAACACTATCAAGGTTAGGTCTTATTTGGGAAGCATTTAATTGTAGAACCATATATGTGTAAGTTGGAAGGGAGAAGTATTTTCTGGCTCTTTAGGCCATCTTCATTCAACCTTCTTCTGATAGTTTACATTGAATTCCTTGCACGAATTCTGGAAGCAAAGAATGTGCGATTTATTCTGTCAGTGGTAGTCAGAAAACGGTCCTGTCTCCTACCGGTAGCTCTTCGTCGACCTCCGCCATGTCGTATTTCGGCACTACCTGTTTTCTGACAACGATTCCAAGCCCGACTAATCACACTTTGTGAGACACTATACATTTCGGCCACTTGTTCTTGCGTACGATTCCCATGTTGTAAAAGCGCTATTATGGCAACAAAGTCATTAGAAGATCGTCTTCTTTGAGGCATTATATGCATGTTTTAGGTAATACCTTCCTGTTTACGATGACGATCAACTGCTTGAAATATCAGCAAAAGGGTTTACCGGCGGTATGATCCATACTGATGCAAACATGGCTACCAAGACTTCGCGGCAATACAAAAATGCGCGTTATATGGAGTCTTCAGTTAGTAGATGGCGCCAATAGTTTTTGAAATAAATCGGTATCCCATATTAAACACCTATTCCATATTTGGCCACTTTACTGTTTCATTTAAAGCAATTTAAGATAACTTAATTTTGGGAATTTGAAATAGCCATTTTAAAAGACGCGTAGTGTAGTTGGCTGTTTTGATTTTTTTTGTCACTTGTGAGATCACTGTAGCATTCTAGGTCACTTTTCTTAAAATCTCTGATCACTGTTTACAAGATATGTTGTAATTTTTGTAGATCTCAAGTGCCAATAAAAACTGAACCAGAGGAAACTGGGAATGATGTTGGCTATCAGGAATGGAAATTAAAAAACGAAGAAGTGGACATCAAAGACGAAGGATTAACTCAAAACGCAATTGAGTAAGTACTTACTTTTCTTATTACATTTTCCTAAATAGTTTGTTTATTTTGTTGAAAATTTATAAAATTATCTGTACAGTTTAGTCTATATACAGGGGTCCGAAAAGTCTGCTATTAGTAAAGATAGAGAACAAATTTTAGGTGTAACTTATTGGTTAATAAATCTACTTTTATGTAATTTCACTTTTTCAATCCCCTTCAGGAGTGACGCCAGGGATTTGAGATCAACAATTTTAAATGGCGTGTGGTACCTCATTTTAACGATCTTCAAAAAAGAAACATTTTACCGCCAACCCGAGGTCCGTATCTGAATTTGATTTTAAATGGCAATCCTTTAAAAATTAAAAATTATGTAAAAAATAAAATGTTTAAATACCTTTATTTCTCTTATTTATAATGAAATAGTTTATTACAATCCGAGACGGGGAATTGTTGATTACTGTCGAGAGATGAGAGATGCGTAGCGGCGAGATAAACTTAAATCTCGAGACGGTAATCAAATTTCTTGTCGAGGATAATATACGATTTTATTTTCAACCATAATTTTTTAATATTTATAATCTGTCATTGTCATGAAATTTCGCAACAAAAATTTGGAAAATACCTGCTACATTGTACTTACGCAAATATCTAGATAACCATTTTTAATGGTTGCCATGCTATATAAACAAAAAATCATCAAAATCAACAAAGCATCTTAATAATTCCTTTGAATTAGTCGACGCGACGCGACGGTTTAGTTCAGTTTGGTGTTTTAAGATTGATCATTTTTTGCAAAAATGATATCAGATAGCGTTGCATCCAAAATCAATACTATATACATATATATATATATATATATATATATATATATATATATATATATATATATATATATATATATATATATATATATATATATATATATACAGGGTGTTTCAAAAAACATGTGCCACCGCTTGAAGGGAGATTCCTTGTAAGAAACTAAGGCAAAAAGTTCATATAAACATGGGTCGTTTCAAAGATACAGGGTGTTAAATTTTAAATTTTTTTTTAGTTTTTCCAAAATATTTTCAAAATGGCTTCATCAATTTTGATGAAATTTACGTTGTGTAAAGTACTTAAATTAAGCATAATTCTGACCATGAAAAGACTGACAGGTCCTCCAGGGGCGTACATATGAGAAGACGGTACAATATTTTTCCAGTAAAAACATGTACGCCACTGATTTCCTCACATTTTCGTATATCGGTCAAATAGTATGTTAAATTCTTAACAAAACTTGTCTCTTCATATTTTTTCAATTTTCATTTCGTTTAGGAGATAAATGTAATTTTATTAACCGTCTTACTGGTTTAGTTTTCCCAACCATCGGTTTTAACATGTAAAGACCATTTAAAAATGGAACGTCCTGTATCTTTGAAACAAAGCATCTGCGGGCGCATGTTCATAAGAACTTTTTGCCTTAAGTTCTTTCAAAGAATCTCCCTTTAAGCGATGGCACATATTTTTTGAAACACCCTGTATATATATATATATATATATATATATATATATATATATATATATATATATATATATATATATATATATATATATATATATATATATATATATATATATAAGTTATGGGTTTACTACCCCATTAAATTATAAAAGTATAATTTCCTACCATAAGAAGATAGCAGAACAACGACCCGAGCGATGACCGCAATCGCGACGTAGCACCGTCAGCAAATTACGTGTCATCAATTTACGTTACATTTGTTTTATTTAATTTTATAGATATTAGTCTTGTATTAGAATCAATTGTAACAACTTGTAATTTTGAAATAAAAATTTTTTGTTTTTAAAAAGGACTTTTTGACAAAAGTATTTTTAACTGGCGCAGTCGTTGTAGGATGTCCAAACGGCTTTAAGCACATAAATCCGGTTCGTGTCAACGATTTATTGGGCATAAGAACTTTTTCGGGAGTTTCGCGAAATTTCGGACTTTTACGTCACGTTACGCAACCCCCGTGAACAGTGATCCAGTTAGGTGAACTGAGTAGCCTAACAAGAAGATTCTTCAAGGTATATGAAGAAAACTTGTTGCTGAACAGCTCAAACTTCTTCGAAGCACATCGAAGGACGTTCACCGCAGATCCAAGCATATGGAAAAGATACTGGTTTTACTGTAAGTACTTTTATGTCATTTAGAGGTTCTTTAAACATTTCAAAAACAAGTATATCTGAAAACTCAGACGAAAATACAGATTCTGATTCAGGCTCACCCACTCACTTGTATCGCACAAGATCTCCTTTAAAGAAAAAACCAACGCCAAAAAGGCGAAATTCTTTAAATATTACTAATAGTAATTTAAATTTAAATTTAAAAATGTCTTTAAAATCAGAATATTTGGGAATGATCCCAGAGTTTTATGGTGAAACAGAGCTTTTACCTAGATTTATTACCATTTGCGAAAAACTAGTAGCAAAATTTTATAATACGACTGATTTGACAGATTTTCAAAATGAATACTTAATGTCAAGTATTCTAGCTAAAGTAAAAGGTGAAGCCGCAGTAAATATATCTTCCTGTCTCATAAATACATGGGATGATCTAAAACAGGCGCTTCTCAATGCTTACGCGGACAAACGCGATATTTATACCTTAAATATAGAAATGGCAGGGTTGAAACAAAATAACGAGAGCCACTTCGATTTTTATAACAGAGTACAACAACTTTTAAACTTGCAAATTTCTTTTATTTCTACACATTCTAATGCAAATGAGGCTCCGATATTGTCTCAATACTGTCGTAATTTAGCACTAAGGGTATTATTACGAGGATTAAAAGATCCCGTCGGATCGCTGATGCGTACAAAAAATCCAGGTGATCTTAATACAGCATTAGGCATGTTAACGAACGATTTCCAAATTGAAACGGTTTCTGCAAACTTGCAGAAAATAAAAATTTCTCAAAATATGAAACACAATAGGGCATTAAACCAATTTAAGCCAAAATCTACTATGCCGCCTCAATTAACAAACTTTCCAAATAATTCACAAATGTTTTCAAACAACAATCAACCCCACTTTAGTGGCAGTTTAGGCCCAAGACCCAATGTTTTTAGACCTAACCAAAATCAAAATTTTCAAAAGCCAACGCCCATGACTGTATCAACAAAAAACACCTTTAATACTGTTAAACCACAGGGCAATATATTCCAAAATTATCGACAAAATTTTAGTGGTCCTAACCAACAAAAGTATATTGTCGAAGAACTTTATAACATTAATGACCCACATAATGTAGACAACCAATACGAAACTGATAACAAATATGACGAAATCAATGCTCAACCTATAGTCGAGCATCCGGAAGAATATGATCTCGTCGATGACGAACAATTTTTTCGAGAGCCAGCCTCGGACACGGATTACCAAACTTAGAACTTATGAACCTAACAAACAATGAGAGTAAACTACCGTATATTATCCATCCTGAATATAATCTTAAAATTTTGATTGACACCGGTAGTACTAAATCATTCGTTAAACCAGAAATTGCCAATAAATATTTTAAGAACTTTGTAAAACAAGATCCTTTTCAAATTTCAACTGCACACGGCAGTTCTATCGAAAATTTTAGCACTACTATCCCGTGCCCAAAAAATTTTAAAATAAAATGTAAACCGTTAAAATTTTATTTATTTAACTTTCATAAATATTTTGATTGTTTGTTAGGCATAGATAACCTCAAGTTTCTCGATGCTAATATTAATTTACAGAAAAATCTTTTAATAACACGTAATGCCGAAATACCACTATTATTTCATGACGTAGGGACTTCTGCGAATTGCATCACGGTGCAGCCGAGATGCGAACAAATTATAAAAATATCTGTGAAAAACATCCGAAACGGCGACGTACTAATCCCATAGAGAAAATTCGCTGAATTAGAAATGCCTGAGTGTATCGCTACGGTTCGCGATAATCAAGCTATTTGTTCAATTTTAAATCCATTAGAAACGGCAAAAATCATAGATATTTCGGAACCATTAGAAGTCATAGACTTAAACAATTACGAATTTCAAAAGGAAAACTCCGGTAACTATAATAATTTCAACGTGGAAAAAGTAAAATTTGACATTTCTAAAATTCGAACGGACCACATGAATTCAGAAGAACGCGGAGCCATCTTAGCTGTAATCAGAGAATATTCTGACATTTTTCACGTCGAAGGCAACCAGTTAACCTTTACTAGTAAAATAAAACACAGCATCAAAACCTCTGACGAAATACCGATCTATACAAAATCTTACCGATACCCGGAAGTACACAAAAAAGAGGTCCAGGACCAAATACAAAAAATGCTTAAACAAAATATTATAAGGCCATCTCACTCGCCTTGGTCCTCACCAATCTGGGTGGTACCAAAAAAACTCGACGCTTCAGGACAAAGAAAATGGCGCATTGTGATCGATTTTCGGAAATTAAACCTAAAAACTATAGGGGATCGCTACCCCTTACCAAATATTACCGATTTGTTAGACAAATTAGGCCGCTGTCAATATTTTACTACGTTAGATTTGGCCTCGGGCTTTCACCAAATTGAAATGTCCGAAGAAGACATACCAAAAACAGCTTTTAACACGGAAAATGGCCACTATGAATTTCTAAGAATGCCATTCGGCCTTCGGAATGCACCCGCGACGTTCCAGAGGGTTATAGATAATATTCTAAGGGGGTATCAAAACGAAATTTGTGCGGTTTATCTAGACGATATAATTATATTCAGCACGAGCTTACAAGAACATACCGATCGACTAAGAAAAGTCTTTGAACGATTACGTCAGTCTAATTTCAAAATTCAACTTGACAAATCCGAGTTTCTCCGAAAAGAAGTTGCTTATTTGGGACACGTCGTCACATCAGAAGGAGTAAAACCAAACCCAGAAAAAATAATTGCTATAAAACATTACCCCATCCCCAAAACGGCAAAAGCCATAAAAGGCTTTCTTGGACTACTCGGCTATTATCGCAAATTTATTAAAGACTTCGCGAAAATTACAAAGCCTTTAACAAAGTGTTTAAAAAAGGACGCGACTATTGACATTAATGATCCCGGATATATTCAGTGTTTCGAAACGTGCAAAAATCTGTTAACAAATGAGCCAATACTGCAATACCCAAATTTTTCAGAACCGTTTAATCTAACCTGCGACGCGAGCAATTACGCTATTGGTAGCGTTTTATCTCAAGGAAAAATTGGTTCAGATCTTCCGATCGCTTACGCAAGTCGTACCCTAAGCGCAGCCGAAATTAATTATTCTACGATAGAAAAAGAACTGCTTGCTATCGTCTGGGCTGTTAAATATTTTATTTTTTTACCTCTTCGGACGAAAATTTAAGATCATAACTGATCACAAACCTCTCGAGTGGTTATTTTCCCTAAAAGAACCAAATTCTAAGCTGGTAAGATGGCGTCTAAAATTAGAAGAATATGACTATGAAATAGTCTACAAAAAGGGCATTCTAAATAAAAACGCGGACGCGCTTTCGAGAATCGAGTTAAATACAAACGAGACGAATCCCGGGACGAGCTCCATCTTTTCATTAAACAAATATATTCAAGATTTACACGAAACACTAGACCAACAACAACAAGACAATCAATCTCTCATAGCAGAGGCTGGAGATGTCGACAATCCAGAAAACGCAACAGACGACACTGACGTCACCGTACATTCTAACGTAGAGATCCCTATTGTTGGAATTCCTATTGTAGAATGTCCTGTTAACTACGGAAAAAATCAGATCATTATCTCAGAAGTAAACTTTGCTCCTGCCGAACCGACAAAAATTAACCTGTATAAAACGAAACAAAGAACCCACGTACAATTTTCAAAAACCGATTTTGATAAAGACGTCATAAAATTTATTAAAGAAAATGTTGTACCAAAAACCAAATATTACTTATATTTTGAAGACCCTATATACGAAAAGTTTAGCTGTACTCTTCAAAAATATTTTAAAAATTCAGAAATCGAAATGATAAAATGTACGAAAAAATTAATAGACGTTATATCCGAAGACGAAATCAAGCAAACTATACAAAATCATCATGAGGGTAAGACAAATCACCGAGGAATTGACGAAACTTTTAATCGCATAAAAAATACCTACTATTGGCCAAACCAACAGAAATACATACAAAATTATATAAACTCTTGCGAAATATGCCAAATAACTAAATACGAACGACGTCCTCTTAACCTCCAATATAATATTACACCTACAGCTGTTCGACCCTTTCAAATTCTTCACATCGACAGTTTAACCCTTGACAATTGTAAATTTTTAACAATCATAGACTCCTTTTCAAAATATGCCCAGGCTTATAGACTTAACTCTTCACAGGGCATTGAAGTGGCAGATAAATTAATAAAATTTTTCTCCCATCACTGTATTCCCGACCAAGTTATTTCAGACAATGGCCCTGAATTTGGAAATTCTGTAATTCAAGAACTACTAGCAGTTCACAAAATAAAAATCCATTTTATTAGTTCCCAACATCCGGAGTCCAACGGGGTAATAGAAAGGTTCCATTCCACTCTTATTGAACACATCAGACTTCTGAACAATCAAAAGGATTATAAAAATGAACCGATTGAAAATAAAGTTTCTTACGCAATTTTGGCCTACAACAACACTATACACTCCGTTACTAAGCTAAAACCATACGAAATCATAAATGGACATTTACACACAGAGTCGCCCTTCAACATAAACCTAGATAACCAACTTATAAACAACTATGTTTCTACACACCGAGATAAAATCAAATTACTATACGAAAAACTAAACACGGACATTCAAAACCAAAAAGAACGCGTGATAAATAAAACTAACGAAAATAAAGAAATTTTACCGGATGTACCAGAACAAGTATTTGTTCACAATAAACAGAAACAAAGCAAAACGACCAACAAATACAAACCAGAAAAAATTACAACTATCGACAAAAATCTTAAAACTGCCAAAATTAACACTACACATGGCAACACTGTCGACAAAATCCACTTATCCAATATCAAAAGACCTCGGAAAAAAAAATTTAGTAACAAACCCTAAATTTCAAAATATTTCAGGTTCCTCGCCACCGGACAAGGAACAGAAATAAAGAACATAACGCAAAATCTAGGGATTCTGCCAGTTAACCTGGGTCCCGCGAAACTTCAAAGGACAGAACATACTCTTGTACATTATTATAATTTAGAACCTGTGTATTTAGAATTTAGTAATCTTAACAGGCAATTTAGTAATCTTAAGCTCATTTTTAGTAATAATACACTCCTAGATAGCGATCTTAGCGATTATTATAGAATTGCCAATTTCAGTCAAAAATTAGTTTTCGAAAAAATAGAAAATATTAAAATTCATCATGAAAATCGTACAAAAAGAGGACTAATCAACGGTCTAGGATACATTATAAAAGGGGTTACAGGCAATTTGGACGCTGATGACGGAAACAAAATTTACAAAATTCTTAATCACCTACAAGCTAACGAAAAAAGCATTGAGAATCAGCTAAAAATGCAGTATTCTGTCAGTGATGCAATTGTCAAAAACTTTAACGAAACTATTATAAATATACAACATAACGAGTATATTTTAAAATCAAGAATACTGCAACTCAATCAAATTGTCATGAACGGTGTCACACACCAAAATTTACTTTTTGCCAAAGATTTGTTTAATCAGCTTATTATATTATATAATGCCATCCTAAATACTCTTCAAGACGTTGAAAACTCTATAACTTTTTGTAAATTAGGAATTCTACACCCAAGCATTATTAAAACAAAAGATCTATTTTACGAGCTACAAAAAATTCAACAACACTATAAAAATGAACTTCCTTTTGAACTTAAATTCGAAAATATACTTGATTTCGAAGACATTCTAAAAATTAACTGCAATATAGATTATAATCGGATTTCTTACTTCCTCTCTTTACCGATTGAATTCGAAACAAATTTTAACTTGTACCATTTTATACCTATACCTACTAAATATGAATCAGAATTTGTCACAATTATTCCCAATGTAAGATATCTCCTGATATCACAATCTGGTAACCTAATTAAACCTCTAAGTGATATATGTACCCACGGTAAACCGTATCATTGTCCCAGCGTTTTACAAACAACTAGCAACGCCAGCTGTGAAAAGGAAGTCCTGCTAAAAGACAACTCGAACGAGTGCACCTTTACAAAATTAAAAATCCTAGAGAATCATGTAGAAATCGTTCCGGAATTAAACCAGTTTTTAGCAGTTTTCCCAACTGAAGAAAAAATTCAAACACACTGCGAAAATCAAGTTGAAACCAAAGAATTAAAAGGAATATTTCTTATAAGAAAAAGTCAATGTACATTATTATTCAGGAACCAAGAACTGTTCTTTCAAGAATCAAGTTTTGGAAGCCCGCTGGTGATAAACACACCAAACCTGAGGGTTAAACCAGAAAACATACTTAAATTCCAAATCGAGCTAAGGAAACTAAATTTCGCATCTCCTCACTTAAACCCAGTCAGTCCCATCTATGATGATGCTGCAGAGAAAATATACACACCCATTTAGCAAGATAATTGATAAAAATCTTAATGTCTCATGGGGTCAGTGTAAAGTTGCTGAGGATTTTAATATAAAAAAATGCATGAAATGTTGTGGCTATGGAGATAAGACAGTAGACTGTAAGAAAATCCAAAAATGTTCCTTTTGTGCAGGAGATCACATGTATAAGAACTGTAACAATACTACCTTTTCCCCAAAATGTATTAACTGTCTTCAATATAAAAATAAATCTGGTAAAATCACTATAAATCATAGAAGTAATGACCCAAAATGTCCAATATTGCTTCAAAAAATAGAATTTACTAAAAGTATCACTAATTATTCTGATAATGGACTTTGAATTTCTTCAGGCTTTAAACAGTACAAATGAAACAATATTTATTGATAATTGGGAAAATTTTAACGAAATTTATAATAATTTTGGAATTAATATTTTACACACTAATATTCGTAGTGTTTCAAAAAATCTCGATAGTTTTCTTATATTTTTAGAAACGTTAAAGAGAAATGGTACTCATTATGATATTATTATACTCTCAGAAACGTGGAAAATTACAAATGTAGATTTATATAACATAAATAATTATACTCTTTTTTATAATTCTTCTGATTTATGTCAGAATGATGGAACAATACTATACATCAAAAATAGTTTATACTTTAATGTTACAAAAAATGAAAAAAATGGTTTCATATTTCTTAAACCAGTTTGCCAAAAAAATCATTTAAAATTTGGGTTAACTTGTATTTATAGACCTCCTTCAAACATTAATATTTTCTTAAATGAACTTGATAAATTACTTAAATCATACAAACAAAAATTGGATTTATTTGTTGGTGATATTAACATTGACATTTTAAATGATGAAAGTCTAGAATCAAACAGGTATTTAAATATATTAAACTCATATTCATATGTTTCATACCTAGAGGGACCTACACGGATATCGGAGACAAGTAAAACCTGCATAGATAATTTTTTTGTTAAAAATAATTTTTCTAATATTGACGTAAATTCTAAAATAAATTTTTATATTTTTAATAACAACACAACAGATCACTTTCCAATAGCATGCAATATTAAAATTTTAAAAAAAACGCCATCTTATAGCCAAAAAAATGTTAATAAGAAAATTATTAATTATTACAAATTGAATAACTTATTAAAAAATGAAAATTGGGAGTATCTTAAAAAAGTAACAGATGTAGAAACTGCATTTAACTTGTTTTTTAATAAACTACTAAATTTTATTAATTTGTCAAAACAGGACTACATTTGTAAAAATAAAATTAAAAAAATAAAACCATGGATAAATGAGGAATTAATAACATGTATAAAAATAAGGGATAAAATGAGTAAAGTTGTTATAAAAAATAGAAAAAATGAAAAAATTCTAACAGATTATAAAAAATATAGAAATTATGTTAATAAACTAATAAAATTTACAAAAGAGGAGTATTATAAGAAAAAAATTTTAGAAACTAAAAATAATATCAAAGATGTTTGGAAAATAGTCAACGAAGTTACCGGAAAAGTTGAAAAACAAAATAATTTCTTTGAATTATATGATAAATCCAATAATAGGATAACACATGACAGAAAAGAAATTGCAGAAATTTTTGCTAACCATTTTACAAATATAGGACCTGATTTAGCTAAAAATATTTGTGTTCCTTCAAATTATATTAATATCGAACAGTATAGTATTTCAAACAGTTTATTTTTTAAACCAGTTACAGAAATTAAAATTATAAATTTCATAAGCTCACTTAAAATCAATTCTTCTCCAGGAACTGATGAAATAAATAATGGTATTTTAAAATCTACTGGGAAATATCTTTCAAAAATTTTATGTCATCTTTTCAATTTAAGCATTTCCAAAGGAATTTTTCCATCCATGTTAAAGTCATCTGTTATTGTACCAATTTTTAAATCTGATGATAATAAAGAATGTAACAATTATAGACCAATTTCTTTAATTAATACAATAGGAAAATTATTAGAAAAATGTATAAAAGAACAATTATATAATTTTATTGAAAAAAATAAATTATTTAGTCTAAATCAATTTGGTTTCAGAGAGAAATTGGGCACCGGAAATGCAATTTTTAATGTTACTCATTTAATTTCAGAATACTTAAACAAAAACAAAAAAGTGATTGGGACATTTTTAGACTTAAAAAAGGCATTTGATACAGTTTCCCATTAAAAACTCTTATCTAAATTAAAAAATTATAGAATTCGAGGTATTGCACACGATTTATTTAAAAGCTATTTATCTAACAGGGAACAAAAGGTAAAAATTGATAATACTATTAGTGATAACAAAATTTTACTCTGTGGTGTTCCTCAGGGTACTGTTTTGGGCCCAGCCTTATTTTTAGTTTATATAAATGATTTACTTAAAACAAAATTAAATGGTAAACTTTTTTCATATGCAGATGATACGGTTTTAATTAATGAAGGAAATTCTTGGGAAGAATGCATATATAAATGTGAAATTGATATGTGTATTATTAAAAACAATTTAAGTTTTAACCTTCTGAACTTAAATTTGTCTAAAACAAATTTTATTACTTTTACGTGTTATAAAGATACACAACCAAAAAATATTCAGGAAATTAAAATACACGAACCGACTTGTCTCTTAAAAGTAGATGGTTCATATAATTTAATTTATAAAAATTGTCATTGCAGAAATATCATAAAAAAAGTTGATGTAGTAAAGTATTTGGGTATATTTATTGACCAAAATTTAAAGTGGACTTATCATATAAATACTCTTACTAAAAAATTAAGAGCTACCTTATCTAAATTTAGAATTTTAAAAAATATTGTAAGTAGAAAACTATGTTTAATGTTTTATTATTCTCTTTTTCAATCAGTTCTATCGTACGGCATAATTGGATGGGGAAGTACTTATGACAGTGGTTTAAAATTAGTTTTAATGATGCAAAAATACGTATTAAAAATTATTTACAACCAAAATATTTTGTTTCCTTCGAAAATTATATTTGATATGTACAATATACTTAATGTAAAAGAACTATTCTACAAAGCAGCCTTAACATACATCCATAAAAATAATAAAGCGTTGAATATAGAAACGGTAAATCATTTATATGAAACTAGACAAAAAATAAATATATCTCTATATACTGAAAAATTTAATTTGACATTAATAAAAAAACATTCTTTAAATATTGGTATAAAAATTTTTAATATACTGCCCAAAAAAATAAAATGTTTAAGTTACATTTCATTTAAAAAATATATAAAAAAATGGATAAAAGAAAACAGCTCTAAGATTGATGAAACTATCAAAATAAAATAAATAATATTTTAATATTATTATTAGAACTTTTTAAGGGACGTTATTAATTATGTATAATGATTATTTAATTTATAACTTTAATATTGTTTTTACCTATATTTTAAAATTAATATTTTTGTATATAATTTTTATTTTAAATACATAAATGATATTACCATATCACTGTAAATTACGGACAGATGATTCACCTATGTGTTTATAGTGATTTAACCAGATAAATTTCTAATTACTTAACTTTGTATTATATATTATACTATAATTATATTATAAATAAATAAATAAATAAAAAAAAAAATAAATAAAAAAAATTTATGGACCATGGCACTATACTTAGTTCTAATAAGTGCAGCAGGCACTTATTGCATTGTAAGGAGAAGAAGTATTCAAAAATTCCTTATAAGAAGGAATCCTAAGGAAATACACCAAACTCCCGAAGACATCAAGCTCAATCTTCCCAACGATGCCTCATTCTAAGGGGGGAGGAGTTATGGGTTTACTACCCCATTAAATTATAAAAGTATAATTTCCTACCATAAGAAGATAGCAGAACAACGACCCGAGCGATGACCGCAATCGCGACGTAGCACCGTCAGCAAATTACGTGTCATCAATTTACGTTACATTTGTTTTATTTAATTTTATAGATATTAGTCTTGTATTAGAATCAATTGTAACAACTTGTAATTTTGAAATAAAAATTTTTTGTTTTTAAAAAGGACTTTTTGACAAAAGTATTTTTAACTTATATATATATATATATAATATATATATTATACTAATGTATAATTCTCCAATTTTGAAGAATCTTTTTAAATGTTATGTCTCAATATTGTTTATAATGTAAGTGCATCATAAATTCTACACTTCTTAATTGTTTATGTCAATCATTATATGTATAAAAGAGTTATTTGTTTATGGTCAGTAAAAATTGTAAAGGTAACCAGTAGATAACAAAACGTTGTTGATTTTGTATTCAGTCTTAAAAGCGCGTTGCTGGCAATAAAGGAGATTATATATATATATATATATATATATATATATATATATATATATATATATATATATATATATATATATATATATATATATATATATATATATATATATATATATATATATATATACAAATAATAACTAATAATAATAATAAATAATAACTCTTTTATTCTTTTATACATATAATGATTAACATAAACGAACAAGAAGTGTAAAATTTGTGATGCACTTACATTATAAACAGCATTGAGACATAACATTTAAAGAGATTCTTCAAAATTGGAGAATTATACATTAGTATAATATAGTAGCTCTGTTCTCGAACTTGGTGATATTCTCAAGTTGTTTTATTTGTGGTGGTAATATATTATACGCGTTAATGACTTTTTATGATGGTTCTTTTGTTCTTTTCATAAAAACTGAAACGGTGTGCAGGTATGGCAAGATTACCTTCGCTTCTAGTAACAATTGTCATTTTCTCCGAGTGCATCTGGAGGTTGGTGTTAAACTAGTATATTAAAGTACAACTTTTATAAAGCATCATTTTAAAGCACGGGTCCATGTTCTAACTATCGTGACTGAGTTGACTTATCGAAACAAGGAAATCTGTTTTTAAAAAAATGTTTTTATTTCGGAAAGTTTACAAAATACGTAAATTAGCGCTTTACAGCTTATGTCTTTAGGTTACATATGGACATCTCTGACTGACTCTGTAAATCACTATTGCAACAATAAAGTGAAAATCATGTTGTGGTTGCAGTTGGATAAATGTCTGTTCAGCAGGTTAGGTGGTTGTTATGTGACATATCTCACATCCAATTCACAGTCTCAATGTATTGTTCTGGACAATCGAAATTCAGAACGCACTTTCGCTTTGTTAACCTTTATTCACTGACAATGTCACGATAAACTCTTTATGGACAGACAACGCGCTTTTAAGACTGAATGCAAAATCAACAATGTTTTGTTATCTACTGGTTACCTTTACAATTTTTTGTTTAACTCTTTGTTGTAGAGTGTCATCTGGTAGTGGTAATCAAGAAAAAGAAACGTACAAATATCATGTGTGGAATTGCCAGACAAATCGAAACCAAGATTTAACGAGGCACCAGTTAAAGCACCTGGACCCTGAAGAGAATGATTTCTTTCAATGCAATGAATGTAAATATCGAACAGTTAGGAAACGCAATTTAAGGAACCACATCTTGCAGCACCACAACCCACAAAAAGTCGCTTTATTTGAATGTGACAAATGTGAACATCAAACACGTTATAAGTCTAATTTAAAAAAACACTACTTGAAACATAAAACCCCCGAAGAAGTTAAATTATTTAGATGCGACAAATGCGATTATCAAACACTTTATAAGTCTAATTTAAAGAGTCACTTCGTGAAATATAAAAACCCCGAGGAAGTTCAGTTATTTAGATGTGACAGATGTGAATATCAAACACGTTATAAGTCTTATTTAAAGACTCACTACTTGAAACATAAAACCTCCGAAGAAGTTAAGTTATTCAGATGCAACAAATGTGATTTTCGTACACGTTATCAGAGTTGCTTAAGAAAACACTGCTTAAAACATAAAAACCCCGAAGAAGTTCAATTATTCAGATGCGACAAATGCGATTATCAAACAGTTCGGAAAAATCACTTAAAAAGTCACATCTTCATACATGCAGAACCACATGAAGTCGATTTGTTCGGATGTGACAAATGTGACTATCAAACACGTCATAAGTCTTATTTAAAGAGTCACCACTTGAAACATGAAACCCCCGAAGAAGCTAAATTATTTAGATGCGACAAATGCCATTATCAAACACGTTATAAGCCTTATTTAAAGAGACACGTCTTGAAACATAAAACCCCTGAAGAAGTTAAATTATTTAGATGCGACAAATGCGATTATCAAACACGTTATAAGCCTAATTTTAAGAGTCACCACTTGAAACATGAAACCCCCGAAGAAGTTACATTATTTAGATGCGACAAATGCGATTATCAAACACGTTATAGGCCTTATTTAAACAAACACTTCTTGAAACATAAAACCCCCGAAGAAGTTAAATTATTTAGATGCGACAAATGCGATTATCAAACACGTTATAAGCCTAATTTAAAGAGTCACTTCGTGAAACATAAAAACCCCGAAGAAGTTCAGTTATTTAGATGTGACAGATGTGAATATCAAACACGTCATATGTCTGGTTTTAAGAGTCACTACTTGAAACATAAAACCTCCGAAGAAGTATTATTCAGATGCGACAAATGCGATTTTCAGACACGTTATCAGAGTTCTTTAAGAAGCCACTTCTTGAAACATAAAAATCCCGAAGAAATCGAATTATTTAGATGCCACAGATGTGAATATCGAACAATTCACAAAAGTGGTTTAAGGCGCGACATCTTAACACACGAAGAACCACAAGTCGATTTGTTTGGATGTGATAGATGTGAAAATCAAACACGTCATAAGTCTTATTTAAAGAGTCGCCACTTGAAACATGAAACCCCCGAAAAAGTTAAATTATTTAGATGCAACAAATGCGATTATCAAACACGTTGTAAGCCTTATTTAAAGAGACACGTCTTGAAACATAAAACCCCCGAAGAAGTTAAATTATTTAGATGCGACAAATGTGATTATCAAACACGTTATAAGCCTAATTTAAAGAGTCACCACTTGAAACATGAAACCCCCGAAGAAGTTAAATTATTCAGATGCGACAAATGCGATTTTCATACACGTTATCAGGGTTGTTTAAAAAAACATTACGTGAAACATAAAACCACCGAAGAAGTTAAATTATTCAGATGCGACAAATGCGATTTTCATACACGTTATCGGGGGTCTTTAAAAAGGCACTGCTTAAATCATAAAAACCCCGAAGAACTCTAATTTTTAGATGAAACAGATGTGAATATCGAACAATTGAGACAGGTAATTCAAAGCGCCACATCTTAATACACGAAGAACCACAAGAAGCTTGAAGAGTCTAGGGGATGGGTACAATTTTTGTGTCGGGCTTCCGCATGCGTAATAACCTAAAAAATATAATAAATGATGCAGTTGTTAATAACTTTACCGATTTCCTAGCATCAGTCACGTAGTGGTAAAGAATCCGCGTATTGACCGAGATATGTTGGTTCGAATCCGTGCTCGGTTGCATCTTTTTTTAAATTTTTGTCACTTAAAATATTATGAAAAATTAGGAAATCGGCTCTAAAAAGTGTATTGGAAACGGGTTAGCACTCCTTCCTCGATAAAATTTTTTTATTTTGGCTTTATTTAAAGGTCCCGAGCAAAAACTTAATCGTGTCTAGGTACCTTAACCTAAAAGTTATGTTTTGTTTGAGAAATAAAATACGTTCTTTGACAGGTTGCTCCAGAACTGCAGGCTTTAAGAGAAAAAGTAACACTCTATAGTGAAATTGTTAAATTTGATAGGCGTTACAAGAACATTAGTACTTATTATAATCGCAAATATAGGGAAGCACTTAGAGTGGCTAGGATAAGTTATCATGACAAATGACAACATTGTTAACCATGCACAAAACAAGGCTACGACCATGTGGTCTGATATAAATACCATTAGAAAGACAAAAAAGGCTGAAAAAAGAAATATTGCTATATCTGAAGATGGTATTTTGCTTTCTCATGAGATGGTGGCTAGGGATTGCAATCCCGCAAAGTGGGATCCCGCGGGATCTCGCATCATTTGACGGCCTGGGGGGTCCCGCACCAGCTATGCGCATCCGCATAGCCATGAAAAAGCCGCAAACTCTTAAAAAATAACGCGGACACGTGTATCAGCCAAATATCTGTGGTATTATATTATGAAAATTAATGAGACTGCTTAGGTATTATAAGTAACTTACTTACCTTACAATCAAACTAATGTGATTTACTATAAAAACTAGTAAGACTCATCATCTCAGGTAGAAAAATAATAAACATTAAAGTTCATTTGCCCAAAGTTACTTGTTAATTTAATTGATAAGAAATTGACTGATTTGTAGTCATAGTGGTATAGTTCGGCGGTCGTATTTTCCTCACCAAAAACCCTTTCCTACCTGCAAAAGCAAGGGTGTACGATAATCTCACAGGTAATTTCCTCACCAAACGTTGAAGTATCCGTGAATTATATGACACGACCAACGAACTTCCTTTTAAAAAAACTTTATTTTTCACAAAACGGCCTTAACTTAATTTACAATCTTAGGAACTATGGTGAACGATTAACTTGAACAGCCTTCTAGCTTTTACACAAAATTAATGTTAACAAATAAATACAATTATTGCTTTTATATGAGGCGATATGTACATTCAGCAATTTATGGTTGGTCTAGGGATATTATTCCTCCACCCTGAGTCCTTTCAAGGTCCTCGTTGATGATTTTCTGTAGGGTCTTCACAGGAATGGCTTTTAAATATTTATGTTTTCTCCACTGATATATGACAACATTTAAACTACATATAAAAATAATACATATTGATGAAAAGATAAAATAAGTATGCATTTGTTGTTGTGGGATGAGGTTTTCAAAATTAATTGGTTCTAAAAGATCCTCTCGAATTTTTGCTGGGTCTTCTAAGTGCCTAATTTGCAGGTTTAGGGAGAAGTTGGTTGGCTGAAGATTTGTTGCTTCTGGATATATTATAGATATATTATTTATAGCTAACGAATATTTGCGTTGGCTAATGATGACATCACACTGACTTTGGATGAGGGAGCAGTCCTGAAGGATTTCTTTTTGAAACTGAAAGCAGTCTTCGTAGACTGTTTCTGGTGTTTTTGTGCAAAACAATAAGGAATTTTTATAAGTTAGTGTATGCACCTGGTAGCTGTTTTGAACAGTAGCATACTGACAATTTTTGAGCAATAAGCAACTATTAACAAGTGGATTAAAGCATATCCATTTTGAGTTAATTTCCTTACCATACCATAATTCATTACAGTAATATTTACTAGGGCTAATTAAAATTTTAGATTCGTTACTTGGAATGGGGTATACAATTTTTAAGTCGCATACATTTCTTTCGAAAATGGGTATTTTAATTGCGAGAATTGCCATTTCGTCTAAAATTAAAAACCCGGTTTTACATATTAAGGTTAATTCTGAAATGTGTTTAATAGACCATAGGGTGTTTTTAGGGTAGTGTAATTTTAAGTATTCCCAAATTTCGTTTATTTCGTCCAAGCTAAAAATTTCTAAATCTAGAGTTTGCAAATGTGCAAAGGAGAAAATTCGTAAAAGTTTTTCCAAAAATTGATTTAAATTATTTATTTGTATATATTGGTCTTGTAACGACAAAATTAAATTAATTTCGTTATTTAGTTTTGAAAGTTCAGTTCTGATAGTTTCGGAGTTTTTATTTATAATTTTTATATTTTGTTCGAATTTATTCATAATATTCCCTGCAAATGAACTAAGGTCGTTGATCTTGTGCATTGAGTTTTGTTGATTATGCTTGAGTATTTCTAAGTTTTGAGTAATCGTTTCTAGGTCAGTGTTGTCTAAATTTCCTGTAATGAACTTGATACCACTGCCGAGGAAGTTCATCAACCCGCGCTTCTTGCGATTCATAATTTCGCGAACATTTAACTTTGCATATGTATCATATGTGTTATTTAAGGCTTTAAATACATGAAAAAATTGTGTTTTAGTAAAGTTATTATTTTGCCTATTCACCATAGGTTGTAAAATTAAAACATTGCGTAGTAATTGGGACAATGTAATGTTTATATTATATATATATATATATATATATATATATATATATATATATATATATATATATATATATATATATATACATATATATATATATATATATATATATATATATATATATATATATATATATATATATATATATTAAAAGGTATATATGTGGTATGATAATGATCAATGACTAATGAGGGTGCTATTTCTTCTATGTAGTAGCCATTATTGGGGGTTTTGTATACCTGAAGTGCCTGGTAAGGGTTCCCTAGGGCTTGCATGATCAGGATCAGGAGGCTGAAAAGAAGTATGATTTTTTCTAAGTCTTTTGATCTTCCTGATATGTGTAGTTATTGGTTTCTTTTTCGCGACACCTGTTATTTTGTTTTTGTCGATCGATGTTACCTTTGTTGGTATATACTGAGGGTTTATTTTATTTCTAAGAGTTGTTTTCTTATATATTGTTTGATCGTGTTGTTTGTTTGGGGGTATAGTTAAGAGAGGCTAGACTTTAAATTACATAATTTTGTTGACTGAAATACTGTTAATTTTTGATATTTAAAATAATTAATTAAAGTTGGTTTGATAATTAATTAAATAAACGTTAATTTATCGAATTTTATTAAATTAAAAAATCTGCGGGATCCCGCGGGATTAGAATCAATCCCGCAAATGCCCTGCGGGATTGCAATCACTAATGGTGGCTAATAATTTTGCCAAGGGGTTTACCCTTCACTCTGGGACTAATAATAGTATTGACAGCGACTTCTTGAGCCAGAATGTCCCTTTTAATGGCATATAATTTTTCCTTAATCCAGTCACCATTCATGATACCGAAAGGTTAATTAATGAACTTAAGAACTCTAATTCTGCTGGGGTTGATGGTGTATCTAATGTTTTGCTTAAAAGGTGTAAACCTGAACTAACATCTCTTTTGACTTTTGTGATAAACCTGGTATATTCGACGGGAGTTGTTCCCGATAAACTTAAGTTAGGATGCATTATACCGGTTCGCAAGAAGGGGGATTCTAATGATTATAATAACTATAGACCCATTAGCCTCTTATCCAGCATTTCTAAAGTCATTGAGCTTGCCATAAATGAGCAGCTCACAATTTTTTTTAACGAACATCAACTATTGTCACCGTGTCAACATGGTTTTACTCAGAATCTCGGTACAGAAACGGCCCTTTGTTCTTTTGTTAAGTCCATTGTGGATACTTTGGATCGGGGTATGCTTGCGTCCAGTCCATTTCTCGCGAGTTTTTGACTGCGTTAATCATGCTCTATTGTTGGAAAAAATGTATCGTTATGGTGTCAGGGGTATTCCCTTGGATTTAGTGAAGTCCTACTTAGATAATCGGTGCCAATTTGTAAGAATAAACAATGTTGACGGAGGCACTAGGCGGATCTCTCAAGGAGTGTCCCAAGGGCCCTTTTCTGTATTTCATTTTCGCTAATGACTTAATTCAGTATATTACTACTGAAAATGTCAGGGTGGTTTGCTATGCAGACGACACTAACATCCTTATAACAGCGGATGACCTTTCCACGCTGAGGGATTCTTGCGAAAGTGTTCATAGTAGGGCACTGTTATGGGCTGAGAAAATCTTTTTAAGATTGAATAAGAAAAAAAACATATTATTGTATTTTACATTGTCTATGCATGGTTAGATTATTTCAGGGATCTTTGGATGAACTGAAATATCTGGAAAATACACAGATGATAGGTGTAACCATCGATTTTAGGCTCCAATGGGATTTCAAGTAGATAGCCTGTGCTTAAAATTACGTAGTGCTTATTATGGGCTGCACTTTTTATCTGGGCACTGGCTTGGCCACCCTCATGTCGCTTTATTTTGCTAACTTCCATAGTCTGGTGAAATATGGTATTCTATGCTGGGGAAAAAGTAGTCAAATGGGTAGGTTTTTTTGCTTCAGAAGTTTTCTGTCAGAATTATATGCAGACTTCAGCGCCGCGAAACATGTAGAATGGCTTTTAGACAAAATAAAATTTTGACAGTCTTTGATATGTATATGCTCGAGGCTTGTACATATGTTTATAGATATAGGCACCTGTTTGATGAGTGCTGGTTTAGTCATAATTATAATACCAGAGGTTTCTCACGGCTGCTGCCGCCGCCTCATCGAACAGTTGCCTACCAAAGGCCTTTTTATTTTAATTGTTGTAGATTTTATAGTGCCATAGACGTGAGCGTAAAAGTAGCACCCAATGACAATATATTTAAGAATAGGCTTAAAAAATTGCTGTTACAAAAAAAATTGTTATAGCCTTAGAGAATTCTTTTTGTGAATAGTCTTGTTATGACGTTTTGTCGAATTATTGCTTTTCAGTAGGATAAATAAATGATATTATTATTATTATTATAAGTCTCATTTAAAGAGTCACTAGGTACTTGAAACATAAAACCCCCGAAGAAGTTAAATTATGTAGATGCTACAAATGCAATTATCAAGCACGTTATGGGGCTTCTATCACAAGGCACTACTCAAAAACGTTAAAACTCCGAAGAAATCGATTTAGATGTGACAGATGCGAGTATCAAACAATCTCATTTAAATTGCCACAGCTTAAAACACGAAAACCAATAGTACGGTTTGTTTTGATGTGATAAATGTAAATATCGAACACGTTGTTATAAGTCTTATTTAAAGAGTCGCTCCTTAAAACATAAAACCCCTGAAGAAGTTTAATTATTTAGATGCGACAAATGATTATGGAACCCATTATAAGCCTTAGAGACACTACTTGAAATAAGGTATAAATTTAAGGAATTGCTTCTTGGAACATAAAAATTGCGAAAAAGTTGAAATATTTAGATGCGACAAGTGCGCACAGTGGGGCTTAAACCGCCGATAGGTTGAAGAAAAATGACGAAAAAAACTGAAAATATGGTGTTCCTGTTCTGAATTCTTGAATAAAAATCTAAGTCGCTCATTTTGCCGAGATATCAGTATTAGAAGTATTTTAATTTTTTACGCGAAAATCGATATAATAGGCTTTTCTAATACCTTAAACGTTTGGTTTAAATATACTGGCATATGAATACAATTAGTATAGGGATTTTTTTCAATTTCTAGCGATAATTATTAATGTTCTTATTGCGTTAGTTCATATAGGTACATTATATTGTTTTATATTCGACGATCCATCAATATACCCGCAGAAACGCAATGAAAATCGAACTCCATCCCAGATTTTCATCTCAGTCTCTAGGTCTGGCCACCCGGTTGCTACCGTAGGCCTATAATAATTTCATCTTAGGTGATACTCAAATATTTACTACTGTTTCATATGCCGTAGTCTTACCCATCTTGTGAAAAGGTAGATTATTTATAGGTGCAGAATAATAGTATAACGAGTGAATCAGATTAAATTATTATAATTAGAGATGATACAAAATACTAGGAACAGGTACCTGTAACATGTATGAGCACATAACAGGTAGGTACAGGTAACAGGTATCGATTTCAACAAAAATACTAGGTTCCGTTGTACACGTATTTTTTTACTCGTCGGATCGCAGTCACGCCTCGGCCGTTCAGCAGATAAATACGTTTACAAGTAGTATTTACGTGAAATACGCTTTGTTGAGGAGCGAGCGCCGCCGACCCCGGGATCTGTCTCGGTGTATGGAGTATTTTCAGTATTTTGATATTTGATACGAAATAATAGGTACGATTATTGAAACGTATTTCTTTGTCACGCCGTTCAGCTGGTATTTATCAATTCCGATATTTCCCCGAATGGGCGTTCCCGCACACAAGATATATCAAGTACAGATTAAATTATTTTATTATTTATATTATACAGGGTGAGTCGGGAGGAACGCACCAAATTCTAGTAGTGTACTCTACACACAAATATAAGTCGAAAAAACTCAAAAGTTGTAATCAGATTTTTATGTATTTTTTTCCAATTACTAAGTTTTAAAAATGTGATGAAGATGCTTTATTTTTATTTTTTGTTTTTTTTGTCGGTGTATAGATGATAATCATGCCGTTGTAAAGGGGTTTTTTAAACATTGTTTATTAAAAAAATTTAAATTATGTAAGGTGTTTTTTCGAAACGTAATTTGAAAACAAATGAAAATCAGATTACAACTTTTGGCTTTTGTTGCCATATATTTAGATACGTGTAGAACACACGCCTAAAATTTGGTGCATTTCTAACGACTCACCCTGTATATAGCCAGAAAAGAGCACGAAATAAAGTAAGATGATTTATTTAAGAGCAATAAATAATTTATTTTGTTACCTAATTATTATTTTAGTAGCATGATATATAATATTGTCTGATGTAATTAAATTCATGTTTTTTTAAATGTATCTTGAATTGTACTTTTTACTGTACTAGGTAAAAAATAACAGGTATGAACTTGGAACTGGAACGTAACGTACCTGTTACAAAATACTGTTTTTATACTCCAGTTATAATGAGTCTTAAACGTATACATGAGAGAATCGGAAAAAGATACATGTGTCCCTTGTGGAAAAAAAATATCATTTGGAAAAAAGTGCCAAATCTTTTGTTTCACTAAGAAATCTGAGGAATTAATAATAAAATTGTTGAATACACGTTTTTGTACAACCAGTACAAAATAATCATTGAACATTTGTGTGACATGTCGATTCACGCTCTCTGAGCACGAAAACAATTTGAATAGACCGTTACCAATCATGCCAAATTATGAAGACTTAATTTTGCCAGCAGCAACTTCGTAACTTTTTCGTGTGGTTACACGATACGCCTGTATTTATTTGAAAAGTATCCACCTTTTTTCAGAGAAAGTAGCCATTAGAGCTCTTTTTCTCATTTATCGTTATTCTAGCTTTACTCTCGCCAATACTGATAATTGATTTATTACTGTTCCGATCGGCATTTTCATCACGCAGATTTTTTTCTCTACAATTTTTCTTTTTAAAGGGTAGAGATAACTTGCTTTTTCTGTTTTGTAGCGAGGGAATCCACAATTGAGACGACACAATTATGACGTTTACTCGTACAGCGATGTTTCTTACCCTTAGAAATTTCTTGATGACACGTTTTACAGTAGTTGTGCAGATAGTTGGCGGTTAGGGTATGTCTTTTTCTACCATAGAAAGCACCGTGATAGTTGAATTCCCGTGAAGTCCATTTGAACTATCAATTTTATTTAAAAACTCTTTTGGGACCTCTTTCCAATTCAGGGTTATAACAAACGAAAGACCGTCATGTGAGGCATGTGAAATAATTACATGTATTTCCATTTTCACGCGTTGCTGCTGGCAAAATGATGTCTTCATAATTTGGCATGATTGATAACGGTCCTTTCAAAATTGTTCTTTTCGTGCTCACAGAGTGTGAACAGACATGTCACACAAATGCTCAATGGTTATTTTTTACTGGTTTTACAAAACAATTTTTTTATTAGTTCCTCAGATTTTTTAGTGATAAATAATATTTCTTCCACAAGGGGCGGGCGGCACATACTTTTTCCGATTCTCTTCATGTGTACATTTAAGACAGATTATAATAATTTAAACTGATCCAATCAATATACTATTATTCTGCACCTATAAATTAATCTACTTTTTCACTAGATAGGTAAGACTATGGCGTATGAAACAGTAAGTGTAAACAGCATGCATATTTGAGTAGCAGCCGAGTGGCCTAGACCTAGAGATTGATATGAGAATCTGGGACGGAGTTCCACCCAAGCAAACAATAAGTTGCTTATAAATGTACTTATATCATGATACAAATAAAAGAAGATATCACGCCATGACCAATTCCGCGATATTTTGTAAACGGAACAATTTTTTTTAAGATCGCGTTGTGTTTTCAACTATTTTTTGGTGATTTTATATTACTTTTAGGAGTATAAAAGTAAAAATGAGATGTGCTGTGTATGGCTGTGATGTGGACAATCAATCAATCAATGTATGTATTTATCCCTTTATTTATATGATTATTTTAAATCATATACTATAAAATTTGTATTATAAGCAGGAGGCACGTATATTGCCAATAGAATTTATATAAAATCGCCTATAAATAACGTAACCTCTATATTGCGCGTTATAAATTTCAAAAATAGGACACAGCGTGACGTCATGCGCGAACCCGTGCGAATTTGACACGGTTTGGTATCATACCTTCTTTTATTTGTATCATGTACTTATATGAACTAACGAAATAAGAACATCAATTATCGCTATAAATTGAAAAAAAAATCCCTATTCTAATTATATTCATAAGGTATATTTAAACAAACCGTTTGAAGTATAAGAAAAGCCTATTATGTTGATTTTCACGTATAAAATTATAAAAACTATGATCTAAAATCGATATCTCGGTAAAATAGGTGACAAATTTTCATTCTAGCATTTTAGAAATCTACAGGAGTTCCTCTGAAATAAGATATTTTCAGATTTTTTCGTCATTTTTTTTTCAACATATCGGTGCTTTAAGCCACCTGTATGCGATTTTCGGACACTTTATCACGACTGTTTCAAGAACCACACATAGACATGTGGATATTGAGCAGTTATGACCTCTCGCGACACGAACCCAAAAAACACTTGGGTATACAAATTACAGTTTTCAAAAGCGGCAATTCTGGGTTACAAAATTAAAAAGATGTTAAATATTTAGGCGCCCTGTATTGATTGAGTTACGAGGCATTTTATTTATTTATTTAACTTTCCAGTGGGGTGTAAGCTAGTACAGGACATGTCACAATTATTGTTATCTTTTATATTTACCTATTTACAGTAGCTATATGGGAAACCCATCTTAAGTAAAGGAAAGTTGAAGTTTTCTTCAAAGTGTTGCGTGTTACGGTTTTGACAAATTACGTTAAATGTTCGGAAATAGTTTTATCGTAGTATACTATTCATTGCGTTGTGTTTGTTTGACTTCTGTCTCTTCTGTTTTTGAGACGGATATTTCTATGCATTTTTCTTTAACTATTTCCTACATGTCAATTCCGACCAATCAGAAGCTAGTATTGTCATATCAAAACTGATTTTTAAATAAATAATGGTTTGACAGCTCCTGTAAGAAACTTATTCGATTTTTGTCAAACTTTGCAGCGGGTAAAAATGGAATAAGTCGCCGACTGAAGCTTCAAACAGTTTTCTTGTTTAAAAATCATTCTTGACATGAAAAATTTTTCTTCCGATTGGTCGGAATTTAAACGAAAAAAAAGTCGGAGGAAAACGCATAGAAATAGCCATTTTTAAAACAGAAAAATCACAAGTCGAACAAACACAACGCAATGAGCTAGTTTCGTACCGCGTACCGTCACGATGGCCGATTTGCAGTCAGACTCGCAAAGAATTAAATAAGGTCGCCAAACTTAAAGATATTGAAATAATTGAAATAAATATTTCGGCATTTTCAAAGTTATGCTTGTTATACCATTGTGTGATGTTAATATTACGAGTATCTTATGGTCAAATGGAAACTTCCTAATTATAATTTATAATTATAATAATATTGTTATCGCGGTGTACTTAAACAATATTATTGTTTTTGCCTTTGTAGCAATTATTAAGTGTCATTAAACAGTCAGATATTTAAGTCGTGAAATTTATTATATTCTAATGGGACAGAGTAATAGAACCCAATTTTGTATGCAGAACCGTTACCGGATCGTCACTTTAATTTTTAGAATTTTATAAAAGACATTTAAGACTTTTATTTGGTTTACCTGCCCACCTCGCCCTGTAAATAGTCTGAATACAGTGACGATCCTTTCACAAATCGGCATTTGATAACGGACTTGCGTGATTTTAGGTCTGCTTTTAATAATGATATTTATTTAAAGTAATAGTTTAACAATATTAATGTAATTATTTTTTTCCTGGAGTCAAGAAAGTAGGAAAGAAAGTTTTTTATATTCAATGTAAATCCAAAAATCCCAAAATAAAAATTGAGAAAATAATAATGGCACTTTTAATTATCTCTACATACCCGCAAAGTCTTGACTGACTTACATCAATGCCCAGGCTAAACCACTGGCCCTAGCAACACAAAATTTAGAATATACAGTTTTCATGGTGGAGCATTGCCGTTGCCGCCCTAGCACCTACGTATGCTTCGTATGTTCTATTTTTCCCATCTCGGGGCCAATTTGCCTGTTCTCCACCAACCAAGCCTTAAGGCGGCTTAATCTGATCTGACGCTCTTGCTTCGTCTGGAAAATCCCTGAATTCGGTCGCTGTGGTCTGCGGGCAACTACTCAGTTCCACCTACCTATCTATACATTCATACCATTCGCAGGTCCGTCCCGAATTATTTTTGAGCGGATAGAAGTGACTCTGCATGGATTACCCCAATCTAACATTACCGCGCAGGCGTCGCGACTTTTCGCTGACAGTCCAGATTGCGGATAAGGACGCCCCGCTTCGGGCCAGTCCGAGTTGTCCACAACCCTCACTATGCAATGCTCACCATCCTTCCCGTCCATTTTATAAACCATCACGGTGTCCAGCTGGATCTGTTAAGGGACGACTTCTCAAGAATTTAAGACCAGCTGCAATTCGTTACACCCTCCGCGAGTTCCGCTACAACCCTCGGTCGCGTCAATGGGACTTGTTCACAAAGTTTTTTCTGGCTTCGCCCCCTTCGCACTACCTTTAGTTTTCTCAGTTTCTCTCTTTGCTCTTTCGGTAGTATAGTATCACATCCTTCCCCCTTCATCATCACCCCTTGCTCGTATGTTACAGAAATAAGAAACTGGATTTGTCTTTATCATTTTCAACAATATTTATTGATAAAGTGTCTAAAACAATTATAAAATTTGAAAAATTATATTAAATCGATAAAGCTTACAAAAATATGCAAGTTAAAATTGAAAATTCTGGCATTAAACAAAGACTGAGTAAGTAAAATTACAATTAATTCTGATAGCATATTCCCAGAGCGGCGACTACGGTTTCCTTTTTTCTCCTTTTTGACCACTATAGTTTGCCAAACTAGCTCAACGGTCGTTATAGCTCATAGCTCAATTTCATCTTCGGTGCCCTATTGCCTGAAGACTAGGGCGGTCACCCCGACGACTCTTCGTGCCTTCCGCGGAACCCAGTAGATCCTCAGACCTATACTGCTTTTTAACTCCTGTATTATATCCTTAGGTCGACCATATTATATCGCACTTCCTCCATGCTACTCTTTCCGCGGAGCTCTTCAGCACGTGGTAGTTATATGACTATACTTCACTTCTTCATTTAGGTGAAGTTTGCCTCAAACAAAAACTAAAAGCAGGTATTTTCCAAAACTGAACATTTTTTGTCAGTTTTTCACTTGTACATGAAAGGAGATAACAGTTTCCGGGGCCTGATAATTGAATGCTATGCTGGAACAACGGTGTAAGCGCCAAATACTATTTTGTTGGGAAATTAAAAAAAACGTTTTATTATTGATTGCTTTGACAAGTAAAGTGTTTATAAACTTAATGTGATTGACTGTAGGTAGCATAACATTATCTTAGGCAATATTGACTTGGTCGTATACAGAGTAGGGATTTATGAACTTAGTTGTTATATTTTAATAAAACAACGTTGTATATCCAGGTCGGTTGCAACGTTGTTTTGTGGAAATAAGGCTGTTAAAACGTTGTTTTACGATTAAAAATAAAGTACAAGTGAAAGTAAAAAAAGTGTTTATTTACATAATTTAAAAACATCGTTGAGTTTTATGTAAGTGACTTAGTATAAAAGTCTTTGGGTATGTTCCTAGACGAAACGTAAAAATTTCCACCATCTCTGCTGCGTTTTCTTACATTCTGCTTCCATTTTCAATACCTAACTTTCGTCTTTTGCCTCTGTTTAGCTGCGTAATAACTGATTTGGTTAAACTAACATCCATTTCTTTTTCAAACAGCGGACTACGCAGTAAAACACTTTAACACATGGTAAAAATTTGACTCGAAAGTAGCACGGTAAGCATATACAACGTTGTTACACCGGAAGATGCAAGTCGGCTAATTTTAATGCTACTATAAAATACCCTCAAAAGCTCCTTATACTTCTACCTTTTCGTCAGTACCTTTATTTCGACACATACAATGTTGTTCCACGGAAAACCCGCATTTGCACATATTGGCGGTTACAACGTTGTTCCAGCATAGCATTCAATTATGTTTTTTTCATTCAAGGGGGTCATGTCTGCAAAAAATTAATAAGAAGTAAAAATGCACTGTAATCAGGTCTTCTCCAAATCCAAAAACTTTTTCTCAGCTTTGTCCCTTGTGCTTGAAAGAAGGGCACCTTCGGCGGCGCCAGATACATTTTTATTTAAAAAAGAAAACTAATGCTTAACCCGCCAATTCGTCTTCTCTTGCTGTTGCTCTAGCGGTACCTTTTTGACGTATCTAAAACATACCTTTAAGTTAACCAAGTTCTATAAGATAACTCTTTGTTAACTTAATTCTGAACGTTATCAAGAATTGTGACAAATAACTTTTCATATTTTTAGATGACTTCGGTTGTGAAATTGTCGATTACTCTTTAAGGTTGCCTTAGAGATATCTTTAAGATGTCCTAGTGCTGGTTGAGAGTAAAGGGAACTGTTTGAAACCGAACTCTATAACAAAAAAGCGACGATGATCGCTGTCCACCAAAGAAAGTAAAAGGGTATGAGAAGAGACGGAACAGTGTATTTCCGTCGCAACACTGTTTATTGCAAAGCAGCTAACCTCTTTACCGACTGAGAAAACTTGGCGCGGGAAACCCATTCAGAAATTTTTAAAAATTTATTGAAGGTAACGCTGAAGCAACGCACAAAAAAATAGTGTTGATCTCAAAATTTGCATTGTGTTCTAAAGACCTACTTAAACGTTCTCTGTATATTTAAGGTACAAAACGTTAAAAATGACAGCAACTGAGTATGAAAAAAACAAATATTAGCCCCATTATCACAATCCTTATTGATTATACAAGTGGAATGTTAGTAGTGGTCAATAAACTTGTAGACAAGTGGGGCACCAAATTATTTGAAACATTTCTTAACATACAATTATTTAAAAACTGATAAAATGTAATTGATATTTTAAGGGTACAAGTAAGATTATAATATTCAAATATTTTTAGTTGAGACCCTGTATGTTCCATTTGGAAAGACAAAATTTTTGCTTCGGAAATTCAAAATGAAAAGCTTATTTGTTCAGTTTAAGGAGTATGAAATAAAAACCGACTGAAATATGCCAGTAAAAACTTGATAGATATGGGTGAAAATATCTATAAAATGGTTGAATCATTTCTTAAAACTCGAGGACATGAACATCATCTAGAGGACAAGATTAAATGTAGCTATAGTCAGTTTTTCAGTCTTCTATATTTTGTACTGACAATTCTGAGGTATACCACGAACTAATAAATAAGTACTTACGGTGGTCTATATTTAAATATTGCAAAGATAGAAAAAAGTGTCCCGAATTTTCAAAAGGGCATTACAAAAAAGGGGGTAGATATAAGAGGCAAAAATTATGTCATGAGAAAGAAAATACTGACAATGACGTAGAGACACACATAGCCATTAATAATTTATTACCGTTCGATGGGACAGCTACCGACCATAATACAGTACCTGATGATGACATAATACACGAATTTGAGATTTTATCAGGTTTTGAGACATTATCACCTGATTTTGAGACATTACCTACCTGATTTTCAGAAATGACCTACCTGATTTAGAGAAATGACCTACCTGATTGAGAGTATTTACCTAACGTGATGTATAATACCAAATATTTTGACACATCTGATGCGACCTTATACCATAGAAACCCGATGATGACAGTAACTTTGGTATACCCTGGAGTTGATGGCATGTTACATAATAAATATTGAAGTTAACAGCATGTTGGTTAACTTCTTAGTTGTATATTTATGCCTAATTATTAATTTTCTGTATAACACTAACAAAGTCACTTAACATCCATTGTTGAAAAAGTTGTTTCTTATTTAGGTTTCTGATTTAGGCTACTCAACATATGTAGGTACTCGTATAGATATAATATTAATATTTGGTACTTATCGAAAAGAAAATTTATGTATGTAGTTAATTGACACCAAAAATAAAGGCATTTATTATTATCCAATTGGATTTTTGTTTACGATTTCGAATTTTAACTTTATTAATTATTAATGATTTTAATAAATTTTACTTTTTTATAACTTTTGGATTTTATTTGTCCTTCCTTCATTTAAAGAGTCTTAGTTCAGTTGCATAGACAATTTGATCAAGAATTAAAGCAATTATCAGCACTCGTGTTGATGTCGCTGCCTAAACGTCAATTAAATATACTACTGGATTAAAAATTTTGAGAAACATGTTATAGCTCAAGATTTCAATTAAGTCATAGGTTTAATTAACGTTAAAATGTAATAATTGGTGTTGAAACATCGTTCAAAATGTTAAGCTGAAGAGATTCTAAATTAAATGTCAGGTAATGCTTTAAGCATCATACTGAAATTTAGTGGTTCTCGAAATTCTTAATGAGTTCTAAAGGCCTTCTAAATGTATTGCTCATTGTATGTTACAGAATAACAGGTATAAGTAGTAAAAACATTGACAAAAATAAACATTACATATTTTTCTCTTAACTTGGGGAAATTGTTTTATCGGGTGAGTCAAACTACTTGCTAATTATCCCTGTTATGTAGATTACTATGAATAAGTCGAACGTTTAAGTAGGTCTCTAGAACACAAGCAAATTTTGAGATCAACACTATTTTTTTGTGCGTTGCTTCAGCGTTACCTTCAATATGTTTTTAAAAATTTCTGAAAGGGTTTCCCGCGCCAAGTTTTCTCAGTCGGTAAAGAGGTTAGTTGTTTTGCAATAAACAGTGTTGCGACGGAAATACACTGTTCCGTCTTTTCTCATACCCTTTTATTTTCTTTGGTGGAAAGCGATCATCGTCGCTTTTTTGTTATAGAGTTCGGCTGCTGGACACCATCAGCCGAACTCTGTAACAAAAAAAGCGACGATGATCGCTTTCCACCAAAGAAAATAAAACGGTATGAGAAAAGACGGAACAGTGTATTTCCGTTGCAACACTGTTTATTGACAAAATAGCTAACCTCTTTACCGACTGAGAAAACTTGGCGTGGGAAACGCATTCAGAAATTTTTAAAAATTTATGACTGGGTTTCCAGCGCCAAGTCTTCTCAGTCGGTAAAGAGGTTAGCTGTTTTGTCAATAAACAGTGTTGCAACGGAAATACACTGTTCCGTCTTTTCTCATACCGTTTTATTTTCTTTGGTGGAAAGCGATCATCGTCGCTTTTTTTGTTATAGAGTTCGGCTGCAGCTGGATCTTTTAAGGGACGACTTCCCAAGCAGACCAGCTGCAATTCGCTACACCCTCCGCGAGTCCCGCTACAACCCTCGGCCGCGTCAATGGAACTTGTTCACAAAGTTTTTTTTGTCTTCGCCTCCTTCGCGCTACCTTTAGTATTTTCAGTTTCCCTCTATGCTCCTTCGGTAGTGTAGTAGCACATCCTTCCATATTCACCATCACCCCCTGGCTCGTTTAAATTATAGAAATAAGAAACTGAATTTGTCTTTATCTTTTCCAACAGTAATCATTGATAAAATGTGAAAAACAATTATAAAATATGAAAAATTTTATTGTCGCTAAGATTTACAAAAATATGCAAATTAAAATTGAAATATATAAAATAAAGGTTGAATTCTGGCATAAAAGAAAGACAGTTTCTGAGTAAGTAAAATTAAAATTAATTTTGATAACATATTCCCAGAGAGGCGACTACGGTTTAAGTTTTCTCCTTTTTGACCACTAGTTTGCCCAACTAGCTCAACGGTCGTTCTAGCTCAATTCATTTTCTGTGCCCTATTGCCTGAAGACTAGGGCGGTCACCCTGATGACTCTTCGTGCCTTTCGCGGAACCCAGTAGATCCTCAGACCTATACTGCTTTGTAACTCCTCTATTATATCCCACTTCCTCCCTGCTACTCCTTCCGTGGAGCTTTTCAGCACGTGGTAGTTATATGACTATACTTCACTTCTTCATTCAGGTGAAGTTTGCCTCAAGGCAGCCTCAAACAATCACTAAAAGCAGGTATTTTCCAAAACTAAACATTTTTGTTAGTTTTTCACTTTTACATGTTTTTTCATTCAAGGGGGCCCATCCCATACGTGTGCAAAAAATTGATATAAGACATAAAAAATACACTGTAATCAGGTCTTCTCCAAATCCAAAAACTTTTTCTCAGCTTTGTCCCTAGAGCATGAAAAGAAGGGCACCTTCCGCGGCGCCAGCTACATTTCGTTTCCCTAATTGCAATAACGCGTATCATCTATTTTGACTTTTTACAGGAATCAAGGAAAACTATTTTACAGTGGTCAAATTTAGTTTATTTTGATAAATATGTAATATATTACTGCATTTAAGGTTGCAGAATACTTTATTATGGGTTGCTTATTATTTATTTTTTTTTTGAAGAAAAATTGTTTGATACGCGTTATTGTATTTAACTATTTACATCTGATACGTGGTGTTCCAGTATTTCTTAAAGGAAATAAATATTTTGTTTTCAAATATTTATTATTTTAAAAAAATTATGCCTAATAATGTCTTCTCTAGCTGTTGCTTGAGCGGCATCTTTTTGACGTATCTGAAACATAACTTTAAGTTAACCAAGTTCAATGAGATAACTCTTTGTTAACTTAATTCTCAACATTATCTAGAATTGTGACATAACTTTTCATAATATTTTTGGACGACTTTTCGGCTGTGAAATTGTCGATTACTCTTTAAGGTTACCTTAAAGATATTTTTAAGATGTCCTAGTGCTGGTTGGGAGTAACGGGTGGCGTTTGAAGAATGAAAACCAAAAAAAGGGTAAATTGAGATGTCATACTAGGACATCTTAAAGATAAGCTTTAAGGGTTATCGACAAGTTAAGACATCCGAAAATTCATCCAACATTCATCATTATGAAGTCTGTTCACAAGTTCTTGATAACATTAAGAAGTATCCAAATTGTCGCTCACACGGCGACATTAAGTTAACAAAGAGCCATCTTACACGACTTAGTTCTTTAAGTCATGTTTTAGATACAAATTGAATTATTGCATTTTCAGCATTATTAGTTATTTAAAAAATATACTGGAGCCGCGAAAGGTGTCCTTTTGTCATGCACAATGGAGGAAACTACAAACTAATTCTGGCGAAGACCTAATTACAGTGTATTTTTATTATTCTTTGCTCCTATGGCTCACTAGAATCATTTAAAAAAAATATGTCAAACGCTGCGGACTGTTCCTTTCTTTCATGTAAAGGCAAAGAAACTGCGAAAGAATGTTTGGTTCTTGAGAAGACCTGCGTTTAGTTTCTGTTTCTGGCTGCCTCGAGGCAAACTTCACCTACATTTTTAAATATTAACGCTCAGGTTTACCAAGAAGGTTTAATGTTTAGTATTGGTTTAAATTAAGAACTTCTAGTTGATCAGATAGGTTTTGACAGATTTTTATCATGTCACTGTCAGAAGTCGCCTTAAAAACTTGATGAGCTATTTTAATATTTTAGAGATTTACTTGGTTTCAAAATGATTCGTATCTTGGAACGTGTTGCTCAAATGGGGTAATTATTTAGATTAACGGAAACAGCGAATTTTTTCATGAAATTTTGCACGGACTCTAATTTTTGGGTCGTAGAACACGAATCCGAAGTCAGTTTTTGGCGGTCTCGAATGGTTTTTCCGCAAATTTTTTTTTTACTTTTAGGTTATGTTTTTCAATGAATTTCTTTAAATTTCGGCACTTTTACTTAAACACATGTATACAAGTCATTACACACTATTTTTCTGAACCATATTTAGGCAAATTTATGTAAAAACACATTAAAAAAACAGAGAAAATGTCAAAAAACTGAAAGAAAATAAACCCGCCATCTGTGGTACTCATTCTGATGGAAAGACGCGCTGTTGCCAAATTTACAAATCGTCTTTGCGAAAATGCGAAAATGAACCAAATCTGAGCAAAAAGGTGTATAAACCCAAGCAAACCTGAGCAAAAAGGTGGCCAGGTTTGCTCAGTTTTGATTGATATAGATGCATATACAGGGTGCGCCAAACTCAGTGGCCTATTAGAAGTATTTAGAAAACGACAGAAGATGATTTTCTGAAAACTTGGGTGAGGTTATAGGAACTGGTGTTCTATCGTTTAAAAATATTTTGAAAGAGGCAGTGTTGCCACGTCATTCTGAAACTCATAGCAACTTCGGAATTTTAAATGAGACACCCTGTATATTATTTTACATTTTGATTCTGATTTATAATACAAATTTTTTTTGTGTATAATATCCTATGCCTATCTCTGATAGTTTTTGAAATATTAATTCATAAGTAAATTTTTGGGGCTAAAACATGCTCCCTAAAAAATCAAATATTTTTGTGACCAAGGCACCTAGAAAGTTAAAATTTTTGCAGAAGTTTCCCAAAATATTGCTTTCTTAGAATTTTGACGAATTATTAAAGTATTTTTATACAGGGCGTCTCAAAAAAATTGTATCTTCGTAATATAAATAAATGCAAAAAACTCAACTTTTTTAAATAGAACACCCTGTATTTTATTTTTTTAAAAAAAACTAGAACAAATTTCCTACCAAACTGTATACCATGTTCCTATACCTATCTTTAACCGTTTCGAACTTACAGGCATTTTAGAAAATTAATAACTAAATAAAAATGTTTTAAAACATTTTAATAGTAGACTTTGGCAGAATTTGTCCGGAAACAAATAAAAAATAAAAATGTCAAGTAAATTGGCTTTGGGGAAAGGTCTATTTTTTAAATTATCAAACAAAATGGCAAATAACTCTTATTCTAATGCAGAAATTTTGAATTTATTTTTTATACACGGAGAGTGTAATAAAATTATATCAAGAACATGTAGACGATTCAACGAACTGTATCCGAATTCACCTCCAATGACACCAAAAAAGTTTAAAAGAATGGAAAGAAATATGTTGCAGTATAATAATGTTAAAGCGCCCAGAATTCAAATTTTAGAATTTTGTGAAATTATATTAGTCCTGACACAAGAAGACCCCGATTTTTTAAAAAGATCATTTGGAGAGATGAAGCTAAGTTTTCAAGGGAAGACATTTTTAATCGAAGAAACTCCCATTTTTGGTCTAGAGAAAATCCCCACTTCGTAAGAGAAAAAAGTTTCCAGTATCAGTTCAGTTTTAACGTTTTTGTTTGCTAATGGATAATAAAATGGCCTTTTGTATTTACGACGATAACTTAACGGGCGCAAAATATTTAGAAATATTAAGGACCACTGTTTCGGACTTTTTAGATGATTTACCATTAAATATCCTTGAAAACTGCTGGTGTCAGTTAGATGGAGCACTAGCCCATTCTACCAATGAAGTGCGCATAGAATTATTTAACATGTTTGAAGACAGATGGATTGGTCGACAAGGACCATGGAACTGGCCCCCAAGATCTCCGGATCTTACCCCATTAGATCTTTATTTGTGGGGTACAATAAAAGAAAGAGTTTATAAAACACCAGTTACCACCAAGCAGGATCTAGAGCAACGAGTAAGAGCAACTCTAGGAGCTATAGATGGAGAAGAAATACGGAGAGCTACAACAGACCATGTAACAACGTCTATTCATGATTGCTTAAGAGCAAACGGAAAATTTAGTTATTAGTTTTATTTTTGTATTACTTTTATATTTGTTTTTTTTTTGTACAATTTCATTCCTTACTTACCATGTAAGCATAAATTAATAACATTCTTTCATTTTAAAATTTAAGAAAATTTTGCTAATTTGTTTGATAATTTAAAAAATAGACCTTTCCAAAAAGCCTATTTACTTGACATTTTTATTTTTTATTTGCTTCCGGACAAATTCTGCCAAAGTCTACTATTAAAATGTTTTAAAACGTTTTTATTTAGTTATTAATTTTCTAAAATGCCTGTAAGTTCGAAACGGTACAAGTTTTTTGAGACGCCCTGTATAAAAATACTTTAATAATTCGTCAAAATTCTAAGAAAGCAATATTTTGGGAAACTTCTGCAAAAATTTTAACTTTCTAGGTGCCTTGGTCACAAAAATATTTGATTTTTTAGGGAGCATGTTTTAGCCCCAAAAATTTACTTATGAATTAATATTTCAAAAACTATCCGAGATAGGCATAGGATATTATACACAAAAAAAATTTGTATTATAAATCAGAATCAAAATGTAAAATAATATACAGGGTGTCTCATTTAAAATTCCGAAGTTGCTATGAGTTTCAGAATGATCTGGCAACACTGCCTCTTTCAAAATATTTTTAAACGATAGAACGCCAGTTCCTATAACCACACCCAAGTTTTCAGAAAAACATCTTCTGTCGTTTTCTAAATACTTCTAATAGGCCACTGAGTTTGGCGCACCATGCATATCTATATCAATGAAAACTGAGCAAACCTGACCACCTTTTTGCTCATCCAACCTGAGCAAAAAGGTGGTCAGGTTTGCTCAGTTTTCATTGATATAGATATATATGTATCTATATCAATCCAAACTGAGCAAACCTGACCACCTTTTTGCTCAGGATTTCTTGGGTTGGGTATACTTTTTGTTCAGATATGGTTGCATGCATCAGCATGCATTTCCATAAAAAATAAGTAAACGTGACAACACCGGACACAGAAATATATTGTTGACAGGTAGGAAAATAATTGCCGCAACTAGCGAGTAAAATGGAATTTTTTATCGAAAAAGCAATTTTCTTAGCTATTTTTGCCTAAATGTGGTGTTTTATGTGACGAAATAAAATAAAATTGTAAGTTTACAGATATGTTTAAGTGAAAGTGTCGAAACTTAAAGGAATCTATAAAAAATAAGGTAACCTAAAAGATTTCCAAAGAATTTTTTTTTTGGAAAAACCATACGAGACCGCCAACAACTGACTTCGGATTCGTGTTCTACCACCCAAAATTAGGGTCTGTGCAAAATTTCATGAAAAAATTCGCTGTTTCCGTTAATCTAAATAATTACCGGATCTAGTTCCGAAATTGTAGAAGGTGCATACTAAAATTTCCCTTTTCTTTATAAATTTGCGAAAAAACTTGGAAAAAATTCATTGTATAAAATTTAGTTGTCTTCTTAGATTAAACTTACGTCAGTTTAAAACATTTGGTTATCAAATTAGACCGAACTAGCGTTGGAGAATCGGGCTGTAAATTTTTAGTTTTAAAATATTTTAAATACCTAATTTTAAAAATATGAAATTTTAGATTGCTCCAACGTTACTTTTAGTTCAATCTCCAAATTAGGTGGTGGCGCTGTAATGTGACGTTTGATTCACATTTCATGTCATCTCGTCCTGCCACAAATTTACAACGCTTGTTTGTGTTCTTGTATCGGTCTTCGTTTTTGCCTGTGGTTTTTGCCTAGGTCTCTCGAAAAAAACGGACTGTCAGGAGAACCATTTTTTTTGGTTTATAATTTGATAAAGAATGAGCCAATGCTTTAAAGAAGATAAGGAAAACATGGATTCAACAATAAAGGAAGCAACAAAAGAAACTGAGAATACCAGCTGCAACAACAAAAAGTTATCAGCATCTCTCATTGTCAAAGAGGACGAAATCGAAAACTGTCATGTGGTAGAAGTAAAAAAGGAGTTCATAGATCTGTCGCAGGTTGCTGTTATGGAAAACAATATTAGGAGTATCCCAGTGATTAAAACAGAGTCAGAGTTAAATCTCTGTAAAATTGAACAAGATCCAAGTGATCCACTGGAAGGAAAGGAGAAAAATGGAGCATGCTGTGTGGATGTTTCCGATTTAATTTCGGGAACCAGTTTACGTGGGTAAGTTGTTTATTTTTTTGTTAAGAACAGATACTCCACTGAAATTTTAGGATTTTTACATTTTTAAAATGGCATATTTCATGGACAGAAAAATCCACCAAGTCTATTTTTTCCATAATTTGACTAAAAATGACCCTTTGTCCGTTTTTTCTTTCTGACATGAAAAACCCACTTAGTCCCTACCGGCTATGCCTGAGCCCAAACGAGCGGGTCTAATTTGCCTAAGTCCATGCTGGTATAAAAAAATTCCAACAAACATACACTAAGTGCACTAAGTGGCTTTTTGCTGTATAGCACGAATAAAATTCATCATGACGAAAATCCAGTAAGTCCAAAAAAGGGTTTCATAACACTATCCGGACACCGTTAATTTTGGAATTTTAACATTTTTCTTTATTGATATCGATGCTACTTACGTTTATAAATCATCTTTAATGAAAATACAATATTTTAACTCAGAAATTACTTTATTAGTAAAAAAACATGATTTTTATCACCTATTTGATGGTTTTCCAACATATTTGAGGTTATGGTAAAAATCAATTTTGAATGACGTTTTGGATTTATGGGAACACAGTGTTGCCACATTTGTAATTTTTTTGGTGTATTAATTCTTTTTTGTAAAATTTTCGCATTAAAGCTGTTGTTAGAAATAATATAATTTCTTCTTGTGGCCAAGGAGTTGTGAAATACATTCTCGGACAGGTTTGCTCAGTTTTAGGTTTCATCAGTATATTTTTAATTTGTTTTATCTTTGTTGAGTTTTTACTGTGACTACGTGATACGTGTGGGTATAAAATTTTGGCACCACCGCATAGAACTGACATTTTATTGTGCAATTTTTCAAATTTCAATAATTTTTTTTAAGAAAAATACTGAATATTCCGCAAATTTTTTTGCAGAAATATGCTATTTGAAATCCTTATTTTTTGATGACATGTGAAAAGATTCTTAATTCGGGTGTCCGGAAAGCGTTCCGGACCCCCAAAAAAGGTTATGGATCCCTATTTGGTAATTATTCGGATTATTGTAAGCACCGAATTTTTTCATGAAATCTTGCACAGACCCTAATTTTGGGTCGTAGAACACGAATCCGAAGTCAGTTTTTAATTATAATAAAAAAGCTAACCATAACAAACTAAAGTTACTATTCTGTCCAACTTAGTCAACAACATTTTTTAATTTTAACCTACATCAGACCTAACCAAAATCCTATTGATCAGTAATCGAACACCTGCATGCTGATGCATGTAACCATATCTGAACAAAAAGGTGTATACCCAACCCAAGCAAACCTGAGCAAAAAGGTGGTCAGGTTTGCTCAGTTTTGATTGATAAAGATACATATATATCTATATCAATCAAAACTGAGCAAACCTGACCACCTTTTTGCTCACCCAACCTGAGCAAAAAGGTGGTCAGGTTTGCTCAGTTTTCATTGATATAGATATATATGTATCTACAGGGTGTCTAAAATAGGTGATACCACTATTGCTATCACCGGAACGGTAAAAGATACGAGCTCGGTTAAATTAGAGAAAATGTGCCATTTTTAGTACATACTCATATTTCGTTTACGAAGTTGCCAAATTCTCTATAGTTTCTTATCTACAGGGGATTTTTTAAAAATTGTCAAAAATTTAATTCTTAAATATCTCGAAAACTATTATAGTTAGAAAAAAATTGTTTTAACAAAAATCACACGAATTTTTACCTTCTCTAAAGTAACGATATTGATTTGTTTATGTCATTTTTTTTTATTGAGTTGCTGATACTAACTTGTTTTTTTCAAATACGGACCTGGACTTTTTGTTGCATTTTTTGAAATAATACTTCATACTCTTTACATCTGTGCATCACTTGATTATGTTTTCCGACGTTTTGGCGAAGAATAGCATCATCAGAATATTCTACCATTACGGACCTGGCATTTTTCAAGTAAATGCGCCATTTCACAACCACAAAAACCACAAACCATAGCGATAGGTTATGAATTGTGCCTTAACATGGAAGATCCGAGGTCCGTATTGTTAGAATATCCTGATGATGTTGCTATTCTTAATCAAAACGTCGGAAAATATTTTCAAGTTATACACAGTTGTAAAGGGTATAAAGTATTCTTACCAAAAATGCAGCAAAAAATCCAGGTCCGTATTTGGAAAAAACAAGTTAGTATCAGTAACTCGATAAAAACAAATGGTATAAACAAAACAATGACGTTACTTTCGAGAAGGTAAAAAATCGTGCGATTTTTGTTAAAACATTTTTTTTCTAACTATAATAGTTTTCCAGATATTTAAGAATTAAATTTTTGTCAATTTTTAAAAATTCCCCTGTAGATAATAAATTATAGAGAATTTGGCAACTCCGTAAACGGAATATAAGTAGAGACTAAAAATGGCGCATTTTCTCTAATTTAAGCGACCTCGTATCTTTTACCGTTTCGGAGATAGCAATAGTGGTATCACCTATTTTAGACACCCTGTATATCAATCAAAACTGAGCTAACTTGACCACCTCTTTGCTCAGGTTTGATTGGGTTGGGAATACACCATTTTGTTCAGATATGGTTGCATGCATCAGCATGCAGGTGTTGGATTACTGATCAATAGGATTTTGGTTAGGTCTGATGTTGGTTAAAATTAAAAAATGTTGTTGACTAAGTTGGACAGAATAGTAACTTTAGTTTGTTATGGTTAGCTTTTTTTTTATTCCTAATTTACAACTTTTTCATGAAAAATAACTAAACCTGGCAACGCCGGACACTGGGACAGCTGGGAAAATAATGGCGGCGACTAGCGAGTAAAATGGCATTTTCTATAGGAAGAAGCAATTTTCTTAGCTATTTTTGCCTAAATGTGGTGTTTTGTGTGTCGAAATAAAATAAAAATTATAAGTTTACAGATATGTTTAAGTGAAAGTGTCGAAACTTAAAGGAATCTATAAAAAAAAGGTAACCTAAAAGTTAAAATTTTTTTTTTTGAAAAACCATTCGAGACCGCCAGAAACTGACTTCGGATTCGTGTTCTACGACCCAAAATTAGGGTCTGTGCAAAATTTCATGAAAAAATTCGGTGCTTACAATAATCCGAATAATTACCCAATATTTTGTTACTTAGTTGTTTTGTTGATGTCTCTTAATTACACTCAAATACAGAAAAGAAAATCCTGGAATAATTTACTTTTATTATTAGCATTCCGCCGAGTATAGAAAGATATAAGCCTGAAGTTAGTGTTAGCTTCAGTTCAGATTTACTTTTTCCAAAGAATTGTGAAAATATAGAGAGAAAAATTAAATTGTTCTTCTAGTTTTTTATGATAGTAGCTTACAAAAATTACTATATGACACAAGGTACAACTATAAATCCAACTATATCCCCAGATTTGAAGTGGCTATGTCATTGGAGTAAACAATATCCAGTTTGGTTTGATATCAGTATAGTAAAAAACATAAAAAAGAAAGATAAACTAAGAGTAAAATACCGAAAGACTGTCAAAAGAAAGTTTGAAAACCAATTCCATTCTAATTCTAATCAGTTAAGATCACAATTAAAGCATGACATATCAATAGCATACAACATATATCTTGAAAAAATACAAGACATTGGTCGAGATCCCAAATCATTTACGAATTTTTTCAGGAATAAAAAAGGCTCTGTTTTATACCAAATAATATGTTCTTAGGTAATAATGAATATTCCAGTGGTCAGTATATTACTAATGCATTTGCGTCATACTTCAACTCTGTGTACCAGACTGATCAAAATATCTTTAATCCAGTTGACAATCTCTTGTCATATGAAGCAATTACACTCAACTGTGTAAGCCATGAGGATGTGTGTGATGCGGTCAAGGGCCTAAAAGTCAACAAAGCAATAGGACCTGATAATATACCACCTTACATTTTTAAAGGGCTTATAGGATTCATAGGAGAACCTCTAAAATTAATATATAATCTAGCACTAAAAACATGCACTTTTCCAAACAAATGGAAAGAAGTTAAGGATGTCCCATTTAAAAAAAAGGAACCAAATCAGATGTTAGTAATTACAGGCCAATAGCAATACTGTCTGCGCCTGCTAAAATTTTTGAATCAATTATTTATAAATATCTTTATAGCTCAGTTGCAAGTAAAATATCCATCTACCAACACGGTTTTATGAACAAAAGATCTACAGTCACTAATTTATGTAGTATAACCCAATACATATCAGAACACCTCAATAGCAAATCACAGGTAGATGTTGCATAGACAGACTTTGCTAAGGCCTTTGACAATGTATCACATACAGTACTCTTAAATAAGCTGACAGGTGAATTTGGTCTTCATCCGAGACTTGTTGATTTTATGGCATCATACTTGTACAATCGGAGTCAAAGAGTTGTGGTAATGGGATTCTCATCGGAGCCATACGTGGCAACATCGGGGGTCCCGCAGGGCTCCAATCTGGGTCCATTGTTATTCCTTTTGTTCATTAGTAGTTGAAATAGTACAGTAAAAAATTGTAAAATGTTTGCAGATGACATGAAATTATACATAAACATCAAAGAGGCAAGTGACTGTCTCTTACTTCAGAAAGACTTTGACAGTGTAGCGGTTAAATCTTTAACCACTACTACCCCTATTAGTTCTTAATATTTTTGTAAATTTCCATGATCCAGCGCATTTGCCAACTTCCAAAATATCTTGACCGGCTGCATCCAAGCAGACGAGATGTCGTCTAGTACCCTTGCGTGGTACTCGTAGATCGTCGTACCAGCGTTTTTCTATACACTCCGATTTTGCTAATCGTGTGAGGAGTCATGATTTTTCTGACTGAAGTTTTTTTTGCCTTTATAGTGCTATTTTATGCACCAATTATTGTAATGTGAAGTAGTGTCTGATTACTTACATACATATTATTATGTCTTTTTGCCGATTCATGATTATTCTTCCTGGGAGAAGTCCCGTTTTAATTTCTTATTCGCCATGTGCATAGTAAGGCAGATCCCCTCAACCTAGAGGGTTTTAGAGAGGCGTTAGATAGGGTGTTAGAGAGGCGCTAGAGAGGTGTCCGCGTTTCACAGCACGTTTTTCTCCACTTTCTCATTTACTTCAGTGAAGTAGCTGTCCGTAAGAACCAGGATTAGCGGCCTAACATTTAGCCACCAACAAGTGTCTGTTTCACAGGATGCATGGGACACTTTAGAAGCTCCCACCAGAACCTAAGGCCAGTCTATTCCATTTTCCATTAATTGCGTTTTTTTAATCAATAACTTTAATATTTTTTATACTATAACTTTCTTGATATTTTCATAATTTCGTAAATTCATTCTTTACTCTTTACATTATTACATGGGTAAGCTAGCCTTCTGATTATTTTAAAATTAAATTCACATGCGACTTTTAAGTATACTTTTGTACATAAATGTACATAACATTGGGGTAATCTTTGGCCAAAGATAAGGGTTGTGTATATATTACTATAACTCGGGAATTTTGGCTTCACTGCATTATATTTATTTTTATCAGAACAAATGCATTTTTAAACTATGTTATTTGGTATTTATAACATACTTTTTTCGGTTCCTAATTTGGCATAATTGGTTAATTAAATTGATTGAAGCTAATCTCAGGTAGTCTATTTATTTATTACCAGTTTAGATTAAAAGAGCGTGGTTTCTCAGTTCAGAAGCTCTGAAAACTAATCATTTAAATGAAAAACTGACTGGCGCCTTTAAAAAGCGTAAGTGTTCCTAGCCGATGACCATCTGTTCTACCGACGAAGAGCTGCCGTACGCAAGTGGGTACCTTTCTGAGGAAAACTAAGTTTTCCCCTAAAAGTACGCCACAACAGAATATTCGAATGGTCAATAAAAAATAAATTAAATTTTAATGTGAGCAAATGAGGCGTCGGATTCTAAAACCGGACTTGCGCTCGAAATGCCATAGAAGTTGACCGGGCAAAGGTGAAAGGCATGAAAAAATTTTTTTCAGAATTTTAATTTTTAAAAAATGCTAGCTTATAGAGCCATAAATTGCGCATGTTTTTTGTAAATAATTTTTTTTTTGTAAAGTGAATATTTTTTCCAAAAAAAATTAACATGATCGAATCCCCGATTGTTGCTATCGTGTTTTGTTTCTGCTAATTTCAATGGTATGTCGTGTGAATAACGTTTTACAGTCGAAGAATTGTTGCACATTATAGTAAACTGCAACTTTTTTTCGAATACAATTTAAAAATTGCTGGAAACATCATACATATACGCAATTTTCTTTTGTTACATAGTTTCATCGCGCTGGCCTATGTCAGCGCGTAGATACAAAAAAAACATTACTACTATAGTCGAGGCAATGAAGCACTCAACCTCGGAATTTTTTGCACTAAGACGGATCGGACTGAGGCTTTTTGCATTCGCTTCCAAAAATTATTTGTAAAAAATGTATCTACTTTGTATCTTATACAAACCGGAAATTGCATTGCTGCTGTCAAAAATGCATTCACAAAAATTCATTTTTTGAAGTCGCTTTAAGAAAATTAAATAAATTTGTTAATAAGACTCAGAATTGGCGCAAACCGGGTTCTCGGGCGTTTTCGGGGTCGCTGATCACGATTATGATGTTCAAATTGACCCACAGCCGACCTGGAGCTCAGGATCGCTGATGAACGTCCTCTCCGTGGGACTCTCCCAAAATTCACGCGGGGAAGGAGAGAAACTCGGCGCCCGGGGGTTTTTTGGGTTGCTGCATTCAAATATGGTATCGGCGAACACCCCCCGGACACCTGGTGCACCGGAACCTGGACGTGGACGTCATCCCCGAGAGTTTTCCTGACAAGATCGCAAACAACAAACCGAAAATGGTTGTGTGGGCGTTTTTTGGGGCACTGAATCCAAATTTCACTTCGAAAACGACCCCCCCCCCCCCCAACACCTGGTGTACCGGAACCTGGGCCTGAAAGTCATCTCCAGGTGTCACATTTGCAAAACATGAAATGAAATTCACATCAAGGGGTTTTTAGCTACCCTCCTCGAATCCAGCATCCGCGACCATACTCCAACTATCTAATGCACCGGAACCTTTATCTTGACATCGATGTCATTCCCATGAATGTCAATCAAACCTGATGTTTTAATGTCTTAGTGGGCACCAGGCGAGAATTACACATCAATGAATGTGTCAAATTATGAGACGATTTTCGTTTAGTTTTTTGCGATCGTGTCTGGAAAACCCTGCGACGCACTTTGTTCAATAAAAGTGTTTGATTAAAAACCGTCAAAGATACTATGATGAGTATCATTGACCAAGTACTTACCGCTTAACTTGAAAACATTAAAATCACTCTTAAAGCTACTCTAGAGAAAAACACAGGAACAACAGGGTGTTCTGAGGGAAGCAGGTGTAGTAGAGCGCGTTGCAAATTAGCCCTCAGCTCAGTTAGGCTGGGTAGGTTCTATTGGACGCCACCAGTTTTTACACCGACACAAACTGGAAGTCGCCTAGTTGGTCTAGGGACCTGCTTCTCACACAACAATCCCGCTATTCATAATTAAAAATTAAACAGAGGGCGCAGTGAGCTGGATAAAAACAACTTAATAAGTTTACCCTATATACATTTATTTGTACACTGATTAAAAAAAAAAAAAAGGTTACAAGTGGTGACAAATAAGGTTGGGCGATTTTGCCCTCGCAAAAATAAATAAATTAAATTAAACCAAAATAAAACTTCCTGAGGTCTGTCCCCAGGTACAGGTAAATTCATAGGGTGGCTCCTTAGCACCCGCCAAAAATTAATAGGGATGGTTTTCAGCCCCTACGGAGGAAGTAGGGAGGTTCGTGGCCCCTACCAAGGACCCCCGTAAGCAGGAGGGTTAGACACTCCAGACTCCCCATACAAAACACCAAAAACGGGGGCAGCTACCAGCGGTCTCCAGATCGTCAGGCCGATGTAATGGCTGATATGATGTTATCAAACGAAGATGCAGATAAAATCTTGCCCAGTAAGCAATAATTCAGATGAATTTTTAATCGCAGTCCCGGAACTTAATCCATAAACTTGTGCCTTCAAAATGGCTGAAACCGACACCGCGATACTGCTATCTTCGTTGAAAACCAAAGTGGAAATGCCCGACAGTGGCCCGCCCTTCCGAACAAAATGGTTCTTACATTAATATTTGCGCCAGCGCCAAAAAGGACCCACAGAACACAGAAGATGATCGGGGCGAAAGCAACTACACTGACCGGAATGACAGTAATTGATAGTCTAAAGATGGCGCCACGGCATACCGGCAAGAACTACGAAATCCAAACCAAAACCAAGCATGGACCAGAAGCTGCTCCCTCAAATGACCCCGAATGCAGAATGGCACAAGTCTCCGACCCCAAACGGAGAAACAAACGCAAAAAAAAAAAACCGAAACTTAGAACTCCAACCGTCGCCGCGCCACCAAACAAGGGTACTGAAATCATACAGAGGCCTCTTGCGTGAAACAATAAAGTTACGGAAATACTGACCGTTATAGGTACCTACGCCGGTACTGATCGAGACGCACTATTTCAGTACGATGCATCCAAATACTAACAGCTGAAACCCCGAATGTCGAAACTACAGAAAGGAAGACGATGATGTAGTGCTACAAAATTCCAACCTTCCCACACTCGAAAATGCTACTGCACCAGCCGTGTTCGTAAATCGACGGCTTCCAAAAGCGCTTTGGGACTGTTCGTGTATGCGAACAGGTCAGTCGGTTCCCACCCCGATGCACCATCTCTACACGCCTTAAAGTTCCGTCCGACGAAAACCCACACACCCCATTCTTAATCTTCAACCACAACTCAATTAAATGTTTACAAAATTCAAAAAAAAAGATCTTGGAAAGGAAAAGAGAAGGAAATCTCGGACTTTAATTAATAGGGAACGCTAGATTCAGAAATCCAGGACAGTGAAGGCAGTGGAAAACACCGGGATTAAATCTCATTCAAAATGTAGGTAGTCTTTTAAAATTTATTCTCTAAAAATATGTTATCATAAATAGACTAAAGGCGACTGTCTGTACACACAGGAAGGCCTTAGGCAAGGCGAAAATTCAGGCCCAGGCCAGAAAGAAAGATTTTAAAGCAGACTACAACAGATGGACAAGCTCAGGTTAAGCCGATTTGGACCAGATAAAAGGGCAATCAACACCCCCAGGGGGTAGCCTGGACAGCAAGGGAAGGGGGACACATAGCGGAAGAACGAAAATAGATCTTCTGAATCAAGGTAAATAACTAAGAAAACAGGCGTTCGTGAATAAACTAATTATTAGAACAAATCTAATTCGGTGACAAAAATGACCTGTCACAACTCCCCCTCTCCTACGAAAGGAGGGAAATTTTCCAATGAAAATTAACCGACGATAAGGATCAGAGGCTCTCTGTATGATACAAGAAAATCGAAAAAGAAAATAAATTACCTGCGCTATGCTGGCGCCAATAAAAAAAACATAAGTGAAGATACGTGGGAACCCAAGGTAGTACCATATAACTAATACTAACTAACAAGACTGATAACTCAATCTTAAAATAACTAAATACTCAAAGAAATCTTTGGTCCCTTTGCCACTAGTCACCCAGCGACCTCCTCCAGGAAGATTCGGTGTGGAACGTAAACCCTAAGTTGGTAAGGGAGCTAGCATTGCGTTACACCCAAAAATATTGTGGGGAACCTCGTTTACTAGCCTCATACCGTAGAATCGTCCCGAATTAAATCACCAATTGACATGCGTCAAACCAACCAAAGGGTGGACAACTAAAAAGAAAAAGATAAATATAATACAACATAAGTAAAATGATAAGAAAAGATGGATATCCCAGATGATCCACCATACAAAAGGGAGTGGATTGTAGCACCCACCAAGCTAAAAGATGTACCAAATGGGAAGCACATCGGTCCCTGTATAAAACAAAAAAAAAATTAATCAGGGTGTTCTGAGCGGTGGCACTGCCACCGGCCTGTCGCAACCTAATAGGCCGACTTGAGCTCAGGCCGAACAAAGTAGCTTGGTCCTCCCCTGGCCCGCCGAACAAGTTCGATGGGCAAACTGTTACCCCAGGGGTCAGACTTCCGCCCCCCCTGAACAGCCCTTCCAGTCGGTCTGCTCTCCGAGGGATCCATGATCTAACAAAGAGCGTCGAAGCGACATCCGGTAGCACCCAACACCGTGCAGCCTGTAAAACGAGATAGGGACAAATGTCTAAATCGACATAAAGTCAAGATAAAGTAAAGTCGCAATCGGGATAGTTTTATTTCGTCTAAAAGGTGAATAGACGAAATATATCAATAAGGACCTAGGCGCAAAACCAGTAAAACTGAGATGGCCGGAGACTAACATATAGTCCTACCAAAACCTAGACCTAAGACAAATCCAAATAAATAAAATACCAAAGGTATTAAAGTAAATTAAAGCCAATCAAAG